>PVHX01007607.1:0-14936 GCA_004024805.1 Geosciurus inauris
TTTTCTCTTTATTTTTGGCTTTCAATAGTTAGGATTTAATATATCTAGGCATATTTTCAGGGGTATTCATCCTGCTTGCATTATACTTAAATTTTTTAATCTATAGTTTGATATGTCATTATCTTTGCAAATTATTCCACATTCTCTGTTTTAGTATTACCTCTGTCATTTACTTTTCTTGTCTCCTTCTTGGACTCTAATAACATGTTTGCTAAACTGTGAAAGTTTCCCATAGGGTTGGAAGCTCTATTTTTGGTCTTTTGGTGGTATTTGTTTGCTTCTTTTCTGCAAATCTTTTCTTTTTCTCTCTATATGTTTATTTCTGGCAGTTTCTTTTGGCCCATCTTTAATTCTACCAGTCCTTTCCACACCTGTGTTAAGTCTACTGTTGAGCACATTGATGGATTTTTTTGTCTTTTAAGTTTAATTTTATTTTACTTTATTGTATTTTATTTTGCAGTTCTGGGGATTAGACCCAGGGCATTGTACAAGCAGGACATGCACTCCACTACTGAGCAACATCTCAGTCCTTTACAATTTTACTTTGAGACAGCATTTGCCCAGATAGCCCTCAAAATTGTGATCATCCTTCTTCAGCCTCAAAAGTAGCTAGGAGTACAGGTGTGTACCACCTCATGTGGTGATTTTTCAACTCTTATATTTTTGTTTACTACAATTTTAATTTGGTTCTATCTTATTGTTTCATACTTCCTAGCAAATTTCTTCACATGTCCGTGAATGCTGTCTACTTATCTATTAACTTTCTACACACAATCATATTTATTTTGTGATATTTTGGATTTTTAATGTCCTCCAAAATACTCATGTGTTAGGCAATGTAGGAATGTTCCAAGTTGAAATTCTTAAGAGTATGAGAGCTGTAATCTAATCAATGGATTAATTCGTTTGATGGATTAATAATTTGAAATGACTACTGAGTGGCAACTGTAGGTAGGGGCAGCATGTCTGGAAGAAGTAGATCACTTGTGTATTTTTGAACTATATCTTGCCTCTCTGGTTCTCACTCCACTTTCTGGCTACAATGAACTAAGCAGCTTTCTATCATGTCCTTTTGCCATGATGTTTTGCCTCATCTTTGGACCAGAGCAATGGAATTGGTCATCCATGGAATTGTTCATCCATGGACTAGATATCTAAAACTCTGAGCCCAAAATAAACTTTTCTTCCTCCGAGTTGTTCTTGTCAGATATTTTGATCACAGTGATGAAAAGCTAATATATATTTCAAGTTTGTTTTATAGTTCCAAAGTCTGGATATCTGGATCTAGTTCAATTGACTTCTTGTGTTTTATTGCTTAGTATATAGGATTATTTTTAAATTGTCAACATTGTAGAAGGAATAGTAGATATTGAAGTCCAAAAGTCTTTTTATCTAAAAATAGGAAACCCACTTCCATCATTCATGAGTGGGTCAATCTAATAAGTAATTTAGATAGGTTTTCTTGCTAATATTATTGAACATTGGAATCCATATTCAAATTATTCTATTAGTTAGAAGCTATTGCCTTGGGTTTAGAATTGTATTTGGGGTGTCAAAGAATTTTTCTTAGTTTCTGTACTTCATCCTTAACTTTCAGTCATTCCTGTTTACCAGCATCATAGAGTGAGATTTTATCTATAATCCACCACTTATTCTTCCACAACAAATGAATTTCTGCTGCTTTTTTATGCGGTGTTAGACATGTGGTGTAAAGAGAAAATTTTATTTTTCTTCATCTAGCATCAGTGAGAGCTTTTTTGTGATTACCATATTTAAAAGTCTATCACTTCTCTAATTTCATCCTTTCCTATGTCTATTTAAGTATTATCTTTCTCCTTTACATTTACTCTCATGAGATATTATATATAACGTTTTTTGTTTCTGTTAGTCATGTTTTTATTTCTTTTTTGTTGGCAAGTTTCCTGGGTTGAAAATCATACCTGGCACATGGCATGTAAGCTAAAATTATGCTAAATATATTTAAGGAAGCCAGAGTCCTTTCAAAATATCATAGTTTTAAAGAATTTAATATTTTATTAATGATAATACCAGTATATACTGAAAGAATATAGGAAATTAAAACATAGATTTTACATTTTCATACCAATTTGTAAGAAGTCATTGATTTTTGTGAGTTTTCTGTGCTTAATTTAGAATGAGAAAACCCTTAACCTCTTTCTTAATTTAGGAAGAAAAATTGTGGATTAATTTGCAAAGAGCCAGAGGAAGATTGTCACCTTAATAGTTATCCAAAAAGTACTTTGGGAAGACATGGGAAATGTTTTTGAAAATAAGTATTAAAAAGTAATTTCATTATCCTTTCTTTCCTTTTCAGAATTGGTAATATAAAGTACCAAAGCAGCAAAAGAACCTTAAAGACATTTAAGGAAAATTATAGTATGGTGAAGTGAAAGAAAGCAAAAACAAAGGCTGAAAGTTGAAGCACACAAGTTTTTAGAGTCCCAACCCTCAGAACGTGCCCCTAAATTCACATATTCTGTGTCAGTGATGTAGGTGGTGGTGGTAGTGATGAGAGGGTTAGAACTGAGAGATGTCATGGAAGATGAGGAAGAGTTGATGAGTTAGGAACAACTGTAAAGAAACACAGAGCAAAAGAAAAGACTTGGAGACTATGAGCCCACAGAGAATAAGCATCCATCTTTGAATATTCTCGTAATTCTATAGGCCATTGAATATGAGTTTATAGGATATTTTGCTTATAATTATGCAGAAAATAAAGGCCAAAGGAATGAAGAAATTACAACTAAATCTCATATGAAAGACTCAACAGCAACTCTGAGAAACAGAATACAGACTTGTAGAGATCAACTTAATCCTTCGCTATTTAATAATGGTTTTAAAAAAGTAAGTCCATGGGACCTATCTTCTCATACCTTAATGCAATATGATGTCTCAAGATTCAGCATTGCAGCTGTTGCTAAGAAAAAGCATTATATAATCTATGTTTTAGAAATTAGTCCTGACCCTGCAAGGCATATAATGGTCTGGCATTTAACTTATTTTTAGGGAAAAAAAAACAAGAAATGATCATTCTATTTTTTAAATCTCTTTCTTGAAGTATGCTTGCTATGATTATGATGGTCCCCTGACAGAATGTTTTAACTAAAATCAAGTCAATTTTGAAGTGTTGTTTCTGATAAAATCTAATATATGTTATTATCCCTTGGTAATGATCATGCTGGAACTGTTCAAGTTAACATATGTATTACAGATTTCTATTTAATTTCAAAATTAAGATTCAAATGCCATAAATAAGAAACACCTGAAGACAGTGCAGGACTACACTGAAACTGATATGCTCCTGGTTTTCTTTTTTTTTGGTACTGGGGATTGAACTCAGGGGTACTCGACCACTAAGCCACATCCCCAGCCCTATTTTGTGTTCTTATGTAGAGACAGAGTCTCACTGAGTTGCTTAGCACCTCGCCATTTCTGAGGCTGGCTGAACTCGCGATTCTCCTGTCTCAGCCTCCCTAAGTGCTGGGATTACAGGCTTGAGCCACCGCACCCGGCTTTGGTTTTCTTTTCTTTACATGTGTTGCATGTAGATACTGCTTCATAATCAGAGATGCATTCCTTTTTTACTAATTTTATACTGAATTTATATATATATAATTTCTCTCTACTATGGTTTTCAGAATAACATTAGCTTCTTGCAGACTGTTATTCAGTAATATCAGTGAGCCAAATCATTCTCAGTTAAATTTCCAGTAGAGGTAATCCTCTTTCATTTATCTGACTAGTAAATTGGAAAGAAAAAAAATCCTATAACCTAACAGCATGAAGATTAAGTGTAATGAAAATTTGCCAGACATTGTATAAAATGACAAATGTTGGTTTTTAGATGTTTGGTTTCCATTAAATATAATATAAATTACTTGAGACAAATGGCAACATTTGGCATGTTTATCACTGCAAATTGAAGAGTTCAGTGTGTCCTCACTCTGGAATATATCATATACTTTGGGTAGAGCACAAGAGGCTCTGTTTATTTAATAAATTTTCAATTTCTATACTGAGTTTCAGTTTTCTTTTTAAGGCTTGACTGTGTGGGCTATTTATGAACCATTTTATACTTGACTCTGAAGGTTGAGAAGGAAATATTAAAATCTTATTATTTCACATCCAGAATTTACCTTTACTTAAGAGGAACAAGTAAGACTAAAAATGAGCTAATAACCAATTTATGCTCTATCATCTGTCATACAAACTTTGAAGTACATTATACATTATTATTTTCATAAACTGGAAAGTATTCTTATGTTCCTGGACCAATTCCTAGAAAAAATTAGTAAAAATGAGAATATATTTTAGTTAATATACACATGAAATGAAATCCAGTTCCATATAAAAAAAAATACAGGTTGTTCTTTTGAGTAAATTTTTTCAATAATTTATTAAATTATGCTAAACAAATGTCTTTGTAATATAAAATTCAGAACAGAATAAAGTTTTTTTTACAGCTGTCTATACACATTGACTGAAAGTGAAAAAATGATAAAATATTTTCCACATAAGCAGAAATCAAAAACGGTCAGGAATAGAGAATTTTATGTCAGATAAAATGGATTTAAAGACAAAAATAGTAAAAAGAGACAAAGAAGTTCATTATCATGATTGAGGTAATAAATTAAACAAGATGATCTAACAATGGAAATGAATTGTGTCCCTAGTGCCAAACTACTCAGTTTCATTATAAAAGAGAGAGAGAGAAAGAGAGAGAAAGAGATCTAAATAAATGGAGAGAGAGTATTTAATACAATTGTGAGAAACTTCAGTATTCCACTCTATCAATGAACAAAGCATCTAGAGAAAAAAATATGAACAAAGAAACATCTGAGTTAAACTACATTATAGAACACATGAACTTAACAGGTATTTACAGAACATTTGGTTCAATAGATGCAGAATATCTTTATTCTCTAGAATAGACTATGTATTCGATGACAATAAAGAAAAAGTCTCCTCTCGAGTAGCTGATCCTCAGACTTGAAGAATCTGCATAGACATAGTGATGAACCAAGTCAGGAGGTATAATTTCGTTTCTTGTGGGAAACCCACATATTTCAATTCTGACATATTTTTAAGGGGATTGGTATTCGTTTCAATCCTCTTTAATGGAAATGTGTTCTCTTCATTTCTTCTTCTATTACAGTTTTCCTACTAAGCAACCTAAATAGTTGAAGTAAAAAGGGATCCTAGCTCTTACATGAATATTAACATGTGCTAATCTAGAAAATAGAACTCTAAGGCAAAAGGTAAAATATTCACCCAGGACTAATGACTTGCTGACATGAGTGCACTAGAGGTTTGAACTCAGGGGGGAAAAAAAAGATCAACTGCATTACAAGTAGCAATAAGCTCTGATTTGAGAGACGGAAGTCAATATCAACCCATCTGAGGAACATTAAACCTGCAGCCATGAACCCAACACAGTGACTTTCAGCAAAATGATGGAGGGACATTTTGATTGCTCACCAGTGTCTTGCTAGCATGCATTATATCACAGAAGCTCATCCAAATGTTGGTAGGAATGATGGAATCGCTAGGAATCCCCTTCCTCCTTTTAACTGATATTATAAAACCATGTTCCAGTTAGTTCCTATCAGCAACATGAAAGTCCTCTAACTGGTAAAATTGTATTCCAGAACAGAGAGCTTCGAAGAGTGGGAAGCACAACACTATTAAAGTATACTGGAAATATTTTTTTTTGTCATCAACAAGGTTGTCAGATAAAAGGCTTTGAGTTAAAGCCCCATTAAAGCAGAGCTTGGTAACAGCATTAGCTGAGAGAAACATTTAGGTGCTGTGATCTGCAATAGTACAGCAGAGTTCATTCTGAGCAAAAGAAAAGTGTTCTCTGCAGGGTGAACCAGACACAAGCTGGGCTAGGTTCTTCCAGCAGAGGCAACAAACTTGGCTGAAGGATGGACTTAATGTGCAAAGTGGGTGGTGTGCTTCAGAGATGGAATGGTTTTGCCAGCTCATTCCTCAGCAGAGTAATATAGTCTTGGAAAAAGCATCATTTCAATTTGGAATAGAACTCAAAGTATTAGTGTTTCCTATGTTCTCACATTGTCAATGTGAATTCTTTCTCTCACTCTATTCTGCCTCTTATGGATCTCATTGGGAATAAATGAAACTTCATGAAAACAATTCCAAATGTGATTTGTCATGGTTATGAATTATATAACAGTTGTGATATGCTCAATTTTATTCTAGCAACTTGTAAATAAATGAATAAACAATGAATGAATGAATGAATGAGAGAGTGAGTGAGTAAATAAAAACCTTCCCAACACATTGATATTGCCATTCACCTGCTCAAAATTTTAATGACTGATCTGAATGGTATGAGATGTGCAGCCTCCCAAACCACTAATGCTCCTTTCCCAAAAGAACACAGAAAAGAACAAATATAAATTTGCATGTAAATATAAATTTCCTGTAGCAAATGCTACAATTACTGAATTCTAATTCATACGTATAATCCTTGTCCCATTTTTGTGCATATTATGTATAATCCTTATCTTCTCATTAGATTTACCCTTAATTTAGGCAAAGCTATATCAAAATTACTTTGGTGCTCCCTCAAGAATATCATATGTATCCCTTCACCATCCCGTTACCATTTTCCTCAATGTGCTATAACTGTGCTTGTCTTTGTTCTTCTTTCTACTCTAAAGAAAATATTCAAGTGTTACTTATTCATACTCTTATTTTTGTATTCCCATCAACCCACATTTTGCCCCTCACATAGAAAGTACCAAATGAATGTTTGTCGAAGTAATGTTAAAAGAAAAATCTAAGCACATCTAAGTGGATTTTTTTCTCATTGACAAGAAGAGCAATGGGGAGTACCACTTAATTAATCAGTATAGATTTATTAGCATGCATGCTCTGTGGAGACTAGCAACAGGCTGAGCCCCAGGTGCAGGGCAATGTCTTGGCAGATTTCCTTCTGTTCCCATGTTAGCGCATCAACCTTATCCAAAAAAGGAGGCTAATAAATTATAACAGTAGTGACAACTACTTCTTCCCACTGCTAAGCATGTCATAAGTTGTTACATCACAGCTATATTTAAAATAACTCCATAATTTTCAAAACCCGTGAAATAATAATCAATCAATACATGCTGTCTTTTATGTTTCTTTTTATAAGGAGAGCTTTTTCTACTATAGAAGTGGATAGGATTTAAAAGGCTCCATAACAAAGTTTAATATCAAAATAGCTCCTTCATTGACCCTGTCTCAAACTGCCACTTGAATATTCAACTTGGATTAAGAAAATGAAGTATAATTGCAAATGACATAGGAAAGAGCAAATGATATAAGACATTATCAGTCCCTCCCATCCTAAGTTTAAATTAGAAAGAAAGTCAGGTAGGAATGAGTGTTAGAGATGACAAAATGGTAATACAGATGCTTTGAGTCATTTATTTTCAAAATCACACAATATTGAGGAAGAGACAAGACAAGAACCCAATTATGTCAGTATTTTATAAAAATATCTCCCTAATACAGCTTAAGAGTAAGGTAAGAGAGTGTGCACGGAGTGTGGAATCAGAATGTGTCGACTTCTCGTGTTGAGTGGCTCTTTACTCCCTGCGTGATATAAAATTTCAGATCCATATTTATCTATACCATGAAAGCATAATAAACTTTAAAATGCATATAAAATAACATGACATATATGTATATATATATAAAATGTGGTCCATCAATGAGAAAGAACTAAAAACCATATACGTTGTTATAATTTCTGAGGCAAGATAATATAAAATTTAATTGTTCCCTTCTCCAATGAATGTTTTCAGCATTGTCTTCCTTTTGGATTTATATTCACTTACTTTAGACATATTTTTATGAACATGAATCCCTGTGACTTACTAAGTTATTTAATATTATTGAGTCCTATGTGCTTTCTCTGTAAAAATTTAATTATACTATTTTCTACTTTTCAGCTAATGACAAAGATTTATATAATGTCATGGACACAAAACTTCTCAGGTAGTGCCTAGGACAAAACAAATATACAGAATCTTTCTATTCCCTTTCTTTTGTTTTTGCATTTATGGCTGTTGATTTACATAAGTGGTGATGACAAAGGTTCTTTCTGAGTTTTCCGAGTGTTTTTGTCCACCTCAGAACAGGAAACTTTCTCCTATCTCATGGATATTTGGTGTATAGGATGAGACTCCACACACAGGAATACACAATTTGTCACAGGTATCTTAAGGAGTGAAGGGATTTCAGTGCAATGGTTACAATGGAACGATGTGGAGGAAGGGCATTCAAGGTACCATTTGATCTCTACAGATGACTAAGGATGGACATTAGGCTGAAGGAAAAAAAACAAAACAAAAACAAAAAACAAGCAAATGAAGCAAAATAACAACAACAAACAAAAGCAAAACCTGGCAAGAGAACTATGAAAGGTAAATCTCAGAACTTACCTAATTGACCATTTGGCTAAGAATTGCCCTGCTTATCAACAAGACTTTGCAATAGGAACCATGGTGAAATTATTGTACAACATGTTCCTATGCCTACTGCCACACAAAATGGAAACTAATAAGACAGGTAAGTTACCCTAATGCTTGAAAGTAAAATTAAACCATGAAATCTCAGTGAAAAAATAAAATTTTATTTATTTCTTTCTGACATATAGTCTAATTTTAGTATTTTTGGTTAGGCAGCTTTCCAAAAACTTGTGACTCAGAGAATTGAGCTCTTGCCATATGCGACACTGCTTTCTCTGACAGGTGGGAACTGAAAAGGGGAAGGACAGAAGCAAAGACTAAGTTTGGACTTGGAGTTGCTGTATATTGCATGACCCTTGACCCACCCAGACACAAGAAAGATGGCAGATGTCTTCCTATGTGTCCACTGGGACAAACAAACTGTATAAGAAACAAAACACTGTGTCTGCTAGTCCTTCCATCGCAGCTAGAAATACATTTACTTCTGCCTCTTCTTATATTCTCTTTATAGGTAGCAAGTTTCTTAAAAGTAAACTCCTTTGTATAACCTTTGTATATCCACTACCCTGGCAGATGCCATTCCTGTAGCCAAAGATTCTTTGACAGATAATTGGTTGCATCATCAAGAGCTCTTAGAAATGTTGTTTTCCAATGTAGCCAAGAGAAAAGAAAAGTTAGGGAACGTGCATTGTTGTGCCTGGCAGGGGAGTGGATATATAAAGGACTCCCTTTTTAAGAAACTAGCTACTTATACAGAGAACATAGGAGGCCCAGGTAAGTAGACTTCTCCCAGCTGTAAAGGAAGGACTGCATTGTAACAGGCAACCAGCAGTTTCTAATAATAAGGCAATGCTAAATTGTTTGGTATTCCTGAATAAATTGTGTTGCTTCATTCTTGTTGCATTAGACATATTCCAAGTATGTTATTTACTTGGAATATGCTTCCTTACTTGGCAGACTGGCAAATCCGTGATCTTCTAAAAAAACCAAACAAACAAACAAAAAAACTTCAACCACCAAACTCACTATTAAGACACTGATATTCTTCTTCCCCAAAATATATAGTGTAACCATCAACCATACGGTTCACAACATACTGTGGTTTTTTTTTTTCTGCTTGCCTTTATTTAATTGTCAGCTCTGAGAAAAAAAATTAAATAAAGCTTTTATTCTTCTTTGAAACTATGAATCTAGCAGAGAATCTAGCATATAGTGGATACACAATCAACATCTGTTCTCTTGAATTTCATTTGAGTTTAGCAGCAGGATTATTGACAACTTTTTCTTTCAACTCATTAGTTCAAACAGACTTAAAAGAAAATCACTAAAAAAACTATAAATAATGTTTTCTAGATTAAAAATATCAGTTATATGAATTAAGA
This sequence comes from Geosciurus inauris, assembly GCA_004024805.1. Classification (NCBI taxonomy): domain Eukaryota; kingdom Metazoa; phylum Chordata; class Mammalia; order Rodentia; family Sciuridae; genus Geosciurus; species Geosciurus inauris. The sequence goes on from PVHX01007607.1 coordinate 9,887, forward strand.
TGATTAGATGAGATGTGCCTCTTTTATTGAGACTAAAAAAAAAAAGAGAGATCATAGCAGGGAATAAGTAGTTGGAAGATTAGGTAATGACTGAGCCAAGCTGAATTTAGAAAATATAATTTCTAATTGAATTGTAAATTCTGAGACCACATAGATTTCTTAAAATAATGTTAAACAACTAGCAACATGTTTCTCTTTTTATTTGTGATAGTTTGGGTCTTTTCACTCTCAAATTGTTAGATTTCTTTTTACACTAGGCACATTTGATGATACTGAAAGCTGCCAACCTTCCCAAGTTGTGTTTGTAAGTTCCTGAAAAATAATAGCATATTGAAAATAGGTTGAATGGAAATAGGATACAAATTCCTAATTATCAACCCACATATCAATACAGTGCAGTAATGAGAAATTGATCATTTAAATAATTATGCTTAGACTGCTTTAGTTGAAAACAATGATTTACTTTCTTAAACAATCTTGTTTTTATTAACCAAAGTGTCATACATACTGTGCAAACTAATTCTGAAAACTACCTGAACTGTTTAGTATAAGTTGATGATAGAGAATAAAGACTTAATATATTTTGCTGGAAATATAAAACAATGAAAAGCAGTAGGCAGTAACAATTAGGATGAATTTACCAGTGATATCATAATTCTTTCACTGGTTTTCAAAAAAAACCTGCTAAGCCATCAAGTCAGTTGTCACTTCTCATTCTTCCCTCAGATTCTTATGTTGGACCCACAGAGTCTCTAAGTGCAGGACAGTGGGCGTCAGCCCTGAATCTAATCCCAGTAGGAAGGAAATATGCTAAATAAGAACATTAAACTAAGAACATAGTTGTGATGAAAGAACATTTTGATCTGAACATTTTGATCAGATCATTTCAAGAATGCTGGCTATTTTAAAAGAATATGTTGTCATTTATTCTTATCTTCTAAATTAATATACAGACTTTTTGAACTATAGTTTTCAATGATAAATAATACTAACATATAAGCCTGATTTTCACCAGTCTGTGGACTTCATCACAACACTGAGTTTATTTCAGCCTGTGTGGTAATCCTTTTTGCTTTCTCACTCACTGAAATCAATCTTTCATTTATCCACTTTAATACTGTTCATCCTTCCAAAACCAAAAACCCATTTCCTTAGGTCTGGCTCCTGCTTCTCATACCACTTTCTTTTCTTTTTTCTTTATATCCTATTTCTTTTTTTAAAATTTTATTTATTTGTTTATTTTACAGTAAAATGCATTTTGACATATTATATACAAATGGAGCATAACTTCTCATTCCTATGGCTGTACATGGTGCAGAGTCACTCCAGTAGTAATTATACATATATATAGGGCAATAATGACAGTCTGTCTCGTTCTATAATCCTTCTCATCCCTACATTCCCCTCCCTTTCCTCACTCCCCTCTACACAAACCAAAGTTCCTTTATTCTTTCCTCTCCACCCCTGAGACTCACTATGGATTAGCATCTGCTTATCAGAGAAAACACTTAGCTTTTGGTTTTTTGGAATTGGCTTATTTCACTTAACATGATATTCTTCTACTTCCATCCATCCATCCATTTACTTGCAAATGCCATAATTTCATTCTTCTTCAAGGCTGAGTAATATTTCATTGTGTATATGTACCACATTTTCTTTATCCATTCATAAAGTGTTGAAGGGCACTTAGGTTGGTTCCATAATTTAGCTATTGTGAATTGAATTGCTATAAACATTGATGTGGCTACATCACTGTAGTATGCTGCTTAAGTCCTTTGGCTATAAACTGAGGAATAGGATAGCTGGGTCAAATGGTGGGTCCTTCCAAGTTTTCTGAGGTATCTCCATACTGCTTTCCATAGTAGTTGCACCAATTTGGAGTCCCACCAGAAACATATGAGTGTACCTTTTTCCCCACATCCTCACCAACACTTTTTGTTTGTATTCTTGAAATTGCCATTCTGACAGGAGCGAGATGAAATCTTAGATTTTTAAAAAATATTTACTTTTTAGTCATAGGTTGACAGAATATCTTTACTTTATTTATATGTGGAGCTGAGGATCGAACCCAGTGCCTCACACATGCTAAATGAGCACGCTACCACTGAGCCATAACCCAAGACCCCTTAGAGTAGTTTTGATTTGCATTTCTCTAATTGCTAGAAATTATGAACACTTTTTCATATGTGTGTTGATTGCTTGTATTTCTTCTTTGAAGTGTCTATTCAGTTCCTTAGTCGATTTATTGATTAGGTTACTTGTTTTATTGGTGTTAGTTTTTTGAGTTCTCTATATATTCTCAACATTAGTGCTTTATTGGTACCAAAACAGACATGTAGAACAAGGGTACAAAATAGAAGACACAGAAACAAACCCACATAAATACGGTTATCTCATACTAGACAAAGGTGCCGAAAACATCCATTGGAGAAAAGAAAGCTTCTTCAACAAATGGTGCTGGGAAAACTGGAAATCCATATGTAGCAAAATGAAATTAAACTAGTACTTCTTACTCTGCACAAAACTCAACTCAAAGTGGATCAAAGACTTAGACACTAGAACAGAGACCTTGCACCTAATAGAAGAAAAATGTAGGCCCAAATCTTCATTATGTTGGCTTAGGATCTGAACTTCCTTACCAAGATTCCTAAAGTACAAGAAGTAAAATCAAGAATCAATAAATGAATGGATTTAAACTAACAGCTTCTTCTCAGCAAAGGAAACAATAATGTGATGAGAGACTACAGAATGGGAAATAATCTTCATATCTGATTTCTTCCGAGTCCACTACTTATTGTTGTGTAGGTGTAGTGGCACCCCCTCCTCCACAGAAAGTCTTAATTAAGCTTCTCCAGAAATCTGCACCATAATTGATTTTAGGACTATTAGCAAAAGAGTCTCTACAAAAGAGTTCAATGTAGTTAAATTCCTATATCCAGTTGTTCTGTCTTGGCCACTGGCCTGAAAGTGATTGCAAACATTTATGAGCCATCTAGTATAGTAATAATATAATATTTTATTAAAATGTGTTTGCAAATGCAAAATATAAGAAGGACAGATCCTTTAACAAGGCCTCTGGCCTTGAGCCTGAGCTTCACAGAGATGTTTACATTTCAGAGATAAGAGACAATGTTACTAATTGGGCTCCCTAGTAACAGCTGGCTTAGGGAGGAAAGAAAGAAGAAGCTCTTCTCCTTCTCAAGTGCTGTCCTTGAAGTGTTCACTTGCCCCAACAATTAAAAAAAAAAAAAAGCTGCTTTTCTGTGAACTTCTGCAGACTGGGAACTTCTGAGCATCCCCCCTTATACAAGGGCTATAAAGTTGTGAAACTGCCTGAACTCAGGGTTCAGGGAATTAATTGATTACAGTGAAAGCTGTACCCTCTGAACCAACTGTAGTCAAATAAACCTGCTCCCTGTTTCCTATCTGGTGTCTTGCCTTGTCTGTCCCTGTAACATAAGCACTTTGCCTGATTATTAATAGTTTGTTCTTGAATTTGAGTACAGTGGCAGTGTTTATATCCTTAAGTCACAGACCTCCCAAACAATGACTGGCAGCCTTCTGGACTTGCTAAACATTCGTAAGAATTCACCAACACCTTCTGAAAAATGTAGCAATTTCATTATTTATGTCAATTATTCTCTTAGAGTAAGATCAGAGAAAGTATGTGGTGAAGAATATATCATGTAGCAGCTATTGCTTATCCATGGTGTTCTCACAGCATCAATCAATGACTCAAATATCCTGCACACAAACTAAAGACACAATACAAGTTGAAAGCTCAGAAGAACCACGGCAACAGCAAACTATGCAAGTCATTTTAGGCTTTATTCGGGAGCAGGATTCATCTGTGGAGGTAGTGGACCCATATTCCCAGTGGAAAATGAGCCACCAAACAAAGAAAGCAACTGGGTCTGTATAGGTTGTTTTTAGGGAGGTAGTCTAGTGAAAAAACCTGCCAGTTATCCTGGGCCCTTAGGAATTTGAGTCTTGTTTTGATCAATCAATGACATAGTCAGGGAGTAAGTAGATCCATTGGGTCAAGGGTCCTGTGTTCTTGCTGAAGATATTCATTTCAGTGTGGTGATACACTACTTCTTTTCTGCTCCTCCCTTTCTGCGATTACCGTCAGGAAGGCATCTGTTGGGGAAGGTAGGGGAAAAACTTTCCTTTTCTCAGACTACGTTATTTTCAGCCCACATACTCATTATTCCAGACTCTGAAAGGAAGAAATAAATTTGGACGATGAAATCTCTGGCTTCTTCGAGCTGAGAAGGGACGACTGGGGCAAAAGATCTTCCTTTCCGAGCCCTGGAATTGGACATGAAGTGGATAAAACAGGGTGTGTGTGTGGAATCCTGATGTCATCCCAGCGGTGTTTGCTCTTTGGGAGACCAGATCAGGCAGTGAGCGGAGGAGGGGATGCTCTGAGAAATTCCTGGCAGTGTCAGTTGAACTGATCACTTTATTAAAGGCTATACAAAACTAGAATAGAAAGAGAACAGCAAAAGTTATAGCAACATGTAAAGATTAATTTGTGAGGGGGTAATTTCGGCGCATGACATGACTAAAAATTCTTGTTAATCAAAAAATATTTCTTTTTTAGTTAAGGACTAAAGCTTAATCAGATTTGAGGTGTTTCTCCCATGAGTTCATGGGCTTGGTTTTTCAGAGTATAGCAAGCATAATTAATCTTGGAGTCATATTATCCTGGTAGTTTGATTTCATCCTGCTTGGCAAATTACACAAAATAAGAACAGGGCTACAATCAACAATATAGTTCTTTTAGTCTTACAGGGAGCCAGGTGGCTACTGGCCTTTTAAGAATCATAACAGTTTGTTTTAGGTCCTGCCATATAGTTCAGTTAACACAGTGCTACAACTTTCAGCTTTTACATGTAACATAGGGATTTAATTTACATTTTGTGAGGTAGAACTTTTATGAAGGGAATGGATAAGACAGATAATAGTTTTTTGATTTCCCATATTGTGGCTCACCATTTTTGGACTTGAAAAAGGCTCCTTAGTTCAAAATAGCATTTTCATGTTT
>PVHX01007607.1:15036-89956 GCA_004024805.1 Geosciurus inauris
TATTGGGCTTTAGCTTCCATGTCTATCTGTCCTTTCATAGAGTTTAAGGAAAATACAAAATAAAATTAACAAGTTTAGTTTGTGTAGTAGCTATCTCGAATTTTGGCTGAGTTAAACATTATATTCCCTGGTTAAGATCCTAGTAACATTTACAATAAAATTAATCCTTTGAATATAACTTTAAATGAATTGGAGTCTGGCTTACTTCAAAGTTATGTAGTAGGCCAAGAGGGGGAAACCTCCTCTTAGGTAAGATAGAACTTCTCACAAAATATTATTTTATAAAGTTTACATATTGTTTTTGAGTTCACATGAATGTTAGTTAGCATAATATGATATTGCATTTAAAACATGAATTAAAGAAAGGCTGAGAGGGCTTTTAATTTCCCTTTTTGTGTGGAACAGTAGCAAAACTCATGTCTCACAATATTAAAATTTAAATGGATTAAGCTTTCATTTACTTAAATAAACACACTTAAATTTTACTCCAGTGTAAAAAGTAACACAAAACTCTATCTTATGGATAACAGGTTCAGTTATAGAAATAAACCCTCAATAAAATTTGCTATTCTTATAAGTCTAAAATTACCATACAACTTTAGTTTGGAGAACATCAGCTTGATATAGTGCTGTTTTAAACCTTCTACTCTAAAGACTTGTATACCTGGAAGATACGAACACATTTAAATATAAAAATAGGACTAATAGCACCATAATTGCATTGATGTTGCTTAACCACAGTTATGTAAACCTTAATTTTTGAAAGTTAGTTTCCTCAAGTGATAAAACCCAACAATTGTAAGAAAGTTATCTTATTAAGAGCAGAACACTGTTTTGGATTTTGCTTTATATCAGTACATTAAAGTTTAAATTGAATAAGCTTGTATTAATTATAGTCAAATTAGTCATAAACATAAACCTTTGAAATTTACCTTCATTTAGACTCATTATTTCAATCCTTTTATCACTTATTCTGAACTTTCTTTAACACTTACTTTAAACCCTCTTGTTTCTTTTACCATATGAAGACTCTCTTACCCAGAAATGCTTCTTTTTTCCTTCCACTAAGTACCATATCTAGAATCCTTCTGTTCACATCCCAAAACAATCCTTGTAAACTTCTGAAGTTAGGCAAATTAATCCATTTCAATGATAAGAAATACTTTATGTTATTTATAGTACTTTAAATGAAACAGTAGAAACCTTTAGAAATTTATAAACCTTTGTGTTGAAAGAAAGGACAATTGACTTTAACTTTTAAATTAAGTAAGCTTATATTAGCCATATGGTGGCTGTCCCCTTTAAGCAGTGAGGACAGCAGCTCTGCCCAGGTGTAGGAAGGTTTCTGTAACACAGAGAATTTTGAAGGTAAGTATCTTAGGAATTTATGACTGATAGGGTTATACAAAGGCAGATGGCAAACCAATGATTTACATAGTTTAGCATCCTAGATAAGGGGCAAACTCAAGTTCAAGCATGAGGGTGCTGCTTAGATTTTAAGAAGGGCAATTACCTAATCAAAGCCAAACATGGTTCAAGCAAATAAAACAAAAATAAACCTTTATGACCTCTTGTCGAATTGGCTTTCAATCTTAAGATAGAATTTGGCTGGGTTAGAGAATTACATTTGTTCACCATTGATGAAAACACAATGTTTAAGTATATAGAATTACACCTGTTGGGCTTTAAATTAAGTAACTTCATTCTTAATTATGACAAAGCAATTTTATATTCCTTTTTAAAATTTACCACTTATGAAAACATCAAAAATATTACTCTATGAAACTTAAAGGAATTAAAAGTATTTGGTATTGGATTTAACAGTTAACATTTTATCTAGTAAACACATTTGAGTAATCAATGTCAGATCTGATTTGTTTATTTCCCTTGAAGAAATTTCTGACAATAAGGTGTATTAGACATTTTATAGACATTAATATTTTATTCGTCCTTTGACCACCTAGAAAGACTTCTGAGTTGAGTAATTTTAGACACATCTTTACCCTTATCTGTTTACATAATTTAAATTGAACCTTTGAAATCATGTGAATTAAAGGTATTTGGATTCATTTTTTAATTTTAGTTTATGAGCACTCTATATGTTAGCTTTGATATACAAATACATGAAGACAAGGCAATACACAAAAATAGACAAAATGAAAAATAAAAGGCCTCTTGGATTAAAGGTAGGTATACCTTGTAAATTGGTCTGAGCAAAGTAGAGTGTAAAAAAAACTTTTATAGTTGGATAAGATACATCTGATCAGAAAGTTTAATTTTAGCATGCAGAATTAAAGTTATAAGTTCAAAAATGTAAGAGTGAAGAGTCCTAGAGAAAGAAACAAAAAATGACAGCCATTGTTTCAGTAAAGCAACATGAGAGAATGGAGGAAGAAGAGATGGGTGGAGGAGCTTAGGTAGATGTAAGCCAACCTCCTTTTCCCTTTTTTTTTTTTTCCCCTTGGGTTAAGGTCTGAAAAAGCAGCCTGGGCGGCTGTGAAAGCTGTAAGCCTGAGGGTTTGTAGGGGAGGGGCTGCCACAGGGCAGGTAGCTGGCTGGGTTGTAAAAATAAAACTCTGGCTGTATTGTATTGTGTGATTCTGCTTAAGAAAAATGGGGCTAAAATTTGTCAAGATTTCTTAAAAGACAGTTTTCAAGGGCAAGGGGAAGCTGGAGGTGGAAGGAGGTGCAAATAAGATGGGAAGGGGGCAGACAGCTGAGAAACTTGCATTGGAGTGTCTGTTGCACCTAAAGAAGAAAGCGATGGGGGGGGTTCCTCCACCGAAGTTTGTGGGGAAAGCGTTCCATTGGTGAGATCAGGAGGAATTGGAGAGTGAAAGGAAAAAGCCTGAATACAGAGATCCCTGCTCATTCTTTTGATTGCTCCTATAAGTTGAAGGCCATGGTGGGGTGCGGTCTTCCCTTTGGACATTCCACCTTCCAGTGACCCAGTTGTCCACAATTGAAACAAGGTCGGTGGGGGGGTCTTGGATTAGGGCAGGCTTTTGCCTAGTGTCTGTCCTGATCACATCTATAGCAGGGCTTTAAGGGTCTCTTAGTGGGTATAGTGGAATTATGAGCCATGGGAGTATTATGAGATTGGGTTGGGGTATGAGCCGTAGGGGCTTTGTTCGGGCTCTGAATTGCAGAGGCCAACAGCTGATAATTAACTTTGAGATGTAAGGAGGGGTTTGAGTGGAGGAAGGAAGAAAACTTTCAGATAGGAAAACTCCAGATACTTGTCATTCTGGGTCAAATATTGTTTTAAAGTCTATAGAATTTCTTTATTGAAAGTTCCATATTGAGGCCATGTGTGTGGGTTTCCTAATTGGTATTTTGGCCAGATTTTAGTGCTAAACTTAATAAGACATTTTAGTTTGAGTCCAGTGTGGGAATAGTGGGTTTTAAAATTTGCAGAGAAACAGCCCAGGAGGGTGTCCTTGGGAATGGATTAAATAGTTTTTCATTTTCAGAGAGGCTTGAGGGAGATGACAATGGAGGGCAGTGGTAAGGAGCTAGGCATGGCCTGATGGTAGAGCCTCTGTTTCTCTGTTCAGCAGAGATGGAGACCGAGAGAAGGTGACAACAGGACACAAAGCGTCCTTCTACGCTCTTTATGCTACCAAAAATGCCAGTCACTGAACTGGACTTTCCCACGAGGGTTTGGGAAATGTCTTTTCTGCAATCCCAGTGGTAAGAGGCATGGCCCGGATAGCCCAAAGGTGGGGTTTTAGCCTTGCGGTGGAATCTCTGTCTAGCAGAGAGGGATGGGGTGACCATAGAGGGCAAGGCGTCCCTTGTGCTCTTTGTGCCACCAAAAATGGCAGTCCTAGACTGGACTTTTTCCCAAGAGGGGTTGGGGAAACGTCTTTCCATCAACCCCAGTGGTAAGGGAGTGAAGGCCCGGAGTAGCTGAGTGGTGGAGATCTCTGCCTGGCAGAGAGAAAGGGAGAGAAAATGACATTAGGGTCCCAATTACAAAAAGGGGTCTTACCTCTCCAAAGGGATGAGAAGGCCGGTGGTCGATGCAGTGTGGGAGAGAGCTGGCCTGGGTGTTCCCACAGTACATAATGTGCAACAGTATCAGGTTTTTCAATCATGTGGCTTGACCATAGTTCTGTATTCTTGTAACAGTTCCGCATTCCTGTAAAACCGCAAGATTAGTAAAGTAGTAACACTCTGTAAGACTTTAGCGCACCCTATAGTGCTTCCGGGTTAGAGGGCATCCTAGCATATATATATATATTCGAGTCAGCTGAATAAAGGGAGAGTCCTGTCTTGTCCTTTGGTGTGTGTGTGTGTGATTCTTATCTGCAGCTCCCTCACTGATTCTAGTTTCACTTTGTGCTGGTGCAGGTGCCGGCAATGCAGAAGTACAATTGGCAAGCCAATCCCATGACTTGCAAACTTTGCTGAGTGTGCCAGGGAGGGGAAGGTAAGGAAGGGAAAAAAGTGTGCTTTGCCTAACACCAACAATGGGCCTGGTAAAATATAAGTCCCTTTATTGTCCACGTGACATGAAGCCATAAAGATGTAATGTGCAGTTGATCTTTGGTACCCCAGGAGGGGTGTCGGCATCAGGCCTCAGACTCAAAGTTTTCAGGCAGCGCTGGGGAGTAGCCCCAGCCAGATGCCTTCAGTCACTGTTAAGCCTTCCACCTGACACACGCACCAAGTTTCTCCCACACAGCAGTTGACTCAGTACCTCGAAGGGCTGCCGGGGTGAGGCTTTGGGACTAAGGCCTTCACGCAGCACCAGGGAGTAGCCCTGGCCAGCTGCCTTCAGTTGCCTCAGGACCACTGCCCTCTCCCTCTGATTCTGAATATGGAACACCAGGGAAATGCCAAATCAAGAGCAAAAAGTTTTGTTTAAAGGAATAGAAAAGAGAGAGACAGAGACAGAGTCTCCTCCAAAGAGGGGATCCAAAGCCAGTGCCCAAGAGAGTGGGGATGTCCTTCAGATTTCCTTTGTTCTCAAGTCCCCTCATCCCATCCAGCCTAAAAGACCAAATAGTGGAATAAACAAGGGTGGGAAAGGAGCTGTGCAGAGATACAAGCAGGAAGGGAGCCACCCAGGGGGCATTCATTAACAACTCTTTTCTAGGAAGAACAATTCTCTGGAGTCAGGTAACCTTGGCAACTGGTTGGAGGAGGGTGAAGTGCTCTGGAGGGATTAAGGTATTATTTCCTTTGAATTAGCCCCCATCTTACTGACCCAATCATTCATTATCTATGCTGACTGTCCTTTTGCCCTGGCCTTAGCTTTAGATTACTGGTCTCATAGAGCACTTTCATGATTTATTTAAATAAATTAAAATCCAATTAAATAAAATTTGTCTTGTTTCAGTCATTAAATATCAGGGGTAAATTAAAATAAAGAATCCAGCTCTGATTTTGATATGTGAGTGCTGACAGGTTTAAGCCTCACCCTTTCCTTTCTCCCACATCTAAGCAAGCTGATAAGCTTATCAACAGTATCACTGATGTGGAAGATAAATCACTACCACATAGAAAAAAGTCCCAGCCAGCCCCACATGGGAGCCCTTATCCCAGATCCAGTCACCACATTCAATAAAACCCTGAACCCTCACCTTGACCATTCCACTTAATATAGCTTGCCTACCAACAGCAGCAATCTCAATGTTGTCATATGTTATTTATCACATATTATGTATTCTATGGTTTTGATTACTGTTTTTTTAAATTTCAAGTTCACTTTGGCTGTCAGATTTTTTTTTTTTTTTTTGATACTGAGGATTAAACTCAGGGGCACTTGACCACTGAGCCACATCCCCAGCCCTATTCTGTGTTTTATGTAGAGACAGGGTCTCACTGAGTTGCTTAGTGCCTCGCTGTTGCTGAGGCTGGCTTTGAACTCAGGATCTCCTGTCTCAGCCTCCCAAAGTGCTGGGATTACAGGCTTGTGCTACTGGGCCTGGCTTGGCTGTCAGATTTTATTCTGCTTTGTGTTGTTCATGGTAGTGTCTCATCACAACAACAATGAAGCAATGACTTTTCTAGGCATTAAGCACAGCTGGTGTTCAACACCTGACTGATGAACACATCACTCTTGTTATGTTGATTTTGTAATTTAAATAAATTTATTTAACATCTAGCCATACAAAGTGGGGCTGGTACCAGCTCTTACTTCCCATTTTGCTCCTATATGTGCTATTCTTGGTTTGTCAGTTTTCTGTACTAAAAATTATAGGCTGGTCAATCACACCCTAACTAGATCCCCTGCCCACATTCACACTCCAAATCCTCTAATATTTTGATAGAATTATAAAATCCCTACTTACCTTTAATGCAATCTCCAAATTTTATTAATTCATCATATCTTCAACAATTCATTGCTAAATTTTATATTTCTAGAGGTTCTGAAATTAAATGATTTTTTAAAATATTTTAAACTAATAACATTTGTTGGTTCTGATATTATTTTTACTAATAAATTTGAAGGAAGATTATTAAAATTGACAACTCCAACATGACATTATGTCAATTCAAAACATGATTTTTAATCAATTTATAACATTATTATTATAAATTTCCTTTCAAATGGAGAAAACTTAAGTTTTTAACTTTATACATGTGGATTCAAATATTTTACTGTGACTAGGAATTTGATTGAACACAACACTTTGTGAGACAGGAACATCACAAAAAGTAAGTGATAAATTGATCTCTGGGAGTAAAAAATCAAAACTATGTAGTGGGTTTTACCTATGACTTCAAGAATGCATATTTATTTCACAGTATGCTGAAATATTTAACTGTTCTCATTTTGATTCTGTTTTTGAAGGAGCATTAAAAGTTAAATCTGAGTTCTCATTTAGAAAATTGTACTGACTTCCTGTCTATATTAACTACAAATGTTAGATACTTACAATAAATATCATTTCACATTTTCTATATTGTATTCTTTACTTTTCCTTAGCATTCTTCTCTGAGTTCCATTATTCTGTATCCATTTTTTATTAAAAGTACTCCACTATCTAAAATAAACCAGCGAATTCCAAAGGACATTTACTTTTTGCTACCAATCCTTAGTGAAATCTTCCTTATTAATCAATCACTTTTAATCTTGTATTGTCACAGCTTCACTATTGCTCCTGTACTACACCCTGCCGCTACAAGTTTCATGCCTCTCCAGTATTATCATAGTCCACAAATACTACAAACACATTGAGTATATTATCCTGCTGTACAAGATAAAAGAAACATATTAAGTTGCTCTTGACTTAAGGATTCTGATCTCCAAAAATATTTTCCCCAAGGAGAACATGCAGATTGATGAGAGGGGTAGATATGGAGAAAGTATATCAGTTATAGAACAGTGATTCTCAAAATATGATCCACATGGGATATGTTTCATTGGGGAACTTTTTAGAAATGCATACTTGGAACCTCACCCTAGACTTACTGTCAGAATTCCTGAGAGTAAGATTCAACTTTATTTCAACAGGACTTCCAATCTAAAGAACCACTGGTGTAGAGAAAGACAGATCTGAGAGAGAATTGTTTTTCACTTCTACCTAAGTGAACATTAAGCTTAAAGGAGATGGAATCTATGAGACTTCTTTAAACCCAGAGTACACTTTTCTGTATAAAGAAGCCAATTATGTCTATACTGAAGTTAAGTAGAAGTTGGTGTCTGTGTGTGTGTGTGTGTGTGTGTGTGTGTGTGTGTGAAAGAGAGAGAGAGGGATGGGGAGAGAAAGAGAGAGGGAGAGAGAGAGGGAGAGAAGCAGGGGCAGAGAGAGAATATAGAATATTTATTTATTGAAAAGTATAACATTTACCTCAGTGTCTGCCATATGATAACTTCTTGATAAACACCAGGTAGATTTTTCTATGCTATTTACTAGACACCTTACTCATTGAATGAAACTCATTATAATTCACAAAATGATTACGATTTGAAATATTATCTCAATTGGCAACAATGACGTATGTGAACCTCCTGAATTGTCTACCAGGTTTCTTAGCTCTCTTGTTCTGTGAGCTATCCGGTGTGTATGGGCCGGGAGAGTCATGCCTGAGCATGGCAACATAATCCCATACTTTGGAGTGAAACGTCAGTTGACAGATCTAGACAAGCAAGGAACTAATCAGAAACCTCCGTCACAGGGTTTTTATAGTATCTTGCTCAAAATCTCCTCGGCCCCACTCTGGTTCTGGTTGATGCTTTAGACTAACTGGAGTTGAAAGTGTCAGGAGAAACTACACCTATTCCCACTTTGTTTCGAATATTCAGTAGTGCCTCCCACAAAATTTCCACACTTCGTACCAGTGATTTGGTTTCCTGTATACCCTAGAGGTTACTCTTTGCTTTGGAATCACCTGAATTCTGAATTGCCACATTTCAGAATCCTATTGGAATGCCAGAGTAGGATGTTTAAAGAATAATGAATCATTCATTACATGATAAGTTTCTGTTGCTTTACAGTTGTGTCATTGTAAATATGGTTCTGTTTTGACATTTTTAAATACTGAAATCATTTAGTTTTGTTAAGAAAATTGGTAAATAAGCCAGGCATGGTGGCACATCCTGTAATCCCAGTGGCTCAGGAGGCTGAGGCCGGAGGACCACAAGTTCAAATCCAGCCTCAGCAAAAGTGAGGCGCTAAGCAACTTAGTGAGACCTTGTCTCTAAATAAAATTAAAAAAAATAAGGCTGAGGATGTGGCTCAGCTGTCAAGTGCACCTGAGTTCAATCTCTGGTACCTCCATACCCCCCCAAAAATTTAATAAATAGGCTAGGGATATGTAGGGTTTAAAGACAATGATACCTATATTTCTGACTATTTATCACTTATTACGATCATCCACTTAAATTCTATTTAAAATTGGAGACTCAGAACTGAGTATATAGCTAAGTAGTAGAGAATTTGCCTAAAATTTGCAAAATCTAAGTTTCTATACCTACCATGAAATAAAGAAAAAAAATTCTACAGACTTATATAGAAATGAGAAAATATATATTCAAGATGAAATAAAACTATAGGCATATGGTTTGGAGACTTTATATAACTCTAGATTTTATGAACATCTTGAGAGACCAGAAACAGAATCTATATATTTTATAATTTGTTATGTGTTCTTTGTTCTGCAACTTATTTAGTCACTTTCTCATTGCATATTTCCATTGCTTCCAAAATAAGCAACATGTTGATAGACATTAAGTAAATTTGCATTTGTTTTTTTGGTTCAGTTTGGCAACAATAATAACCAGTGCTGTGAGTCAGAAAAGACACAGTCATGTAGTAACTGATGGAAGTGTAAATTGGCACAAATATTTTGAACGACAATTTAGAAATATGTATCAAAGATTTGAAAAATAAACCTCCCATCTTGAATTCAACAATATTTTTCAACAAATTTATTTTGAGAAAGAGAATAGGAAAGTGAATAGACATATAAATACATCTTTCAGAAAATCATATCACTAATCAGCTAGTGTATGCTTATTTTCAAAAATATACGTATCAAAAGTAAATTTTCTGAATGCATTCTTAATATTTTGTTGCAACCTATAATTTCATAGCAATAAATTTATTTTTATAATATATATTAATTTAACCAATGCTTACTTTTATATGAACAGGAAGAAAAGAATAAGGAAGAAAGAAAATTGATACATGGACAAATATAACTAATTTTCCAAAATAAGATAACACATTAAAATATTACAAGGTAGTTACAAAATTATTACCATAGTAAAGTATTACTAAGTTAATTTCATGCAGCTTTAATTTAATACTGAAGCTTCACATTTCTTTACATTTTTCTTGACTGTCAATGATGCCATGTGTAGTTCATATGTGTGTATGTAAATTTTGATCAATTTTAGCTCTTCAATGTATATGATAAAAAATGATAAAATAAACTATTATCTACACACACTTGATGCATTTATGACATACCTTTCTCTTAATTTTTTCAGTATTTTTAAAATACAGCAAATAAAATTTAACAATGTATAAAAATAATTATATATCATGACAAGTGAAAATTATTCCTGGTATGAAGTTTTGCCTCAACATTTGAAAACAAGTTAAAGTAATTTATCAATAGTCTAAGATTCAAAACTCAAATAATCACATCAACTAATACACACACACACACACACACACACACAAATTGGGGGGTAGAGTGAAATCCAGGACACTTATTCATGATGAAAACTTTCAGCAACTAATTGAGAAGAACTTCCACAATGTGAACACCTTACTTAGGTATAATAACAGATAAAAAAAGAATATCTCTTCTCACAACTCTTTTTCAGTGTCATAATGAAAGCACTAGATACTAGATAGTGCAAAAAGACCGAAAGAAAGAAAAGAAAAGAAAAGAAAAAGAAGGAAGGAAGGAAGGGAGGGAGGGAGGGAGGGAGGAAGGAAGGAAGGAAGGAAGGAAGGAAGGAAGGAAGGAAGGAGGAAGGAAACATATATAGATTGGGAAGGAAGAAATGAAATTGTCTTTCCTCACAAATGACATAATTGTCTACATAGAGAGTCCAAAACAATCAGTTAACAATCTCTTAAGACTCATAAGCAATTTACCAAGTTTGCAGAACATAAGAAAACATTTTAAAAATCTATCACTTTCTTATATACAAGAAATGAGAATTTATACACACACACACACACACACACACAAATAGATCTGAGGAAAACTAAAAACTCTGATGAAAGAAATAAAAGAAGGACTGATTAGATGGAAAAATATTTATTGACTTTGGATTATAAGACTGTATTCTCAAGAGGTCAACTCTAATGTGAGTATCACTAAGTGGCAGACTGCTTGGCTAGCATGCACAAGGCAGTGGGTTTAATCTTCAGAAACACAAAAAGAAAAAAAAATGTTAATTCTTGCCAATTTTGTTTATATATTCAACAATTCAACTCAATCAAAATCCCAGCAAGTAATTTTCCAGATATCATCAGATTTTTGATTCTAAAGTTTATGTGTAGAGGCAAAAGTCTCAGGAGAACCAACACAATTTTGAAAGAAAAGAACAAAGTCAGTGGATTGACACTACTTGACTTTAAGACTTACTATAGAACTATAATAATCAAGACCCTGTGGTTTTAGCAGAACAGAAAAATGTGATCAATGGAAAAGAATAGAGAGCCCCGAAATAAATCCACATGAATGTGCTCAGCAATGTTTTACTAAGGAGATAAGGCAATGCAATAGGGAAAATATAAGTTTTCGACATAAGGTGCTGAAAACCTGGACATCCACATACAATAAATGGCCCTAGAAACAAATTTTAGCACCCTCCACAAAAAATTAACTCAAAATGGATCATAGATCTAAATATAAAACACAAAACTATTAAATTCCTGAAAGTAACTTCATAAAAAATCCTAGATGACTTGTAGTATCATGCCAACATTTTAGATGCACAAAGACCTAGTCTTTACAAGAAATAACTGCTAAGGTGGACTTCATTAAAATGAAAACTCCCAATTTGATCCTAGCAATAAAACAAGACAAGACACAGGCTGTGAGGAAGTAGTTGCAAAAGACATATCTAACAAAAAATCACTATCCAAAATAATGAAAGAATTCTTAAAAGTCAGCAAAAACAACAACAAAAACAACAAGCAACTTAATTTGAAAATGGACCAAAGATATCTCACGAAGGAAGTTTATAGATTACAAATAAAAATATGAAGAGATGCTCCACATTATATGTTATCATAAAAATGCCAATTGAAGCAATAATGAGGTATAGCTATAGACCTATTATAATGGCCACCTCTAGAATTCTACCAACACAAATACTGACTAGAATGTTAAGCAACATGTGACATGCTGGTAGGAAATAAAAATGCTACAACCACTTTGAAAGACAATTGAGCAGATGGTATGTCCAAACAGTGGAATACAATTGAGCACTAAAAATCAATGAACTATCAAGTAATGAAAAAACACAATGGAAATTTAAACACATATTACTTAGTAAAATAATGTAATCTGAAAAAAATGCCTACATTATTATTCCAAATGTATGACATTCTGGAAGAGGTAAAATTATGGTGATAGCAAAAAGATCTGTGGTTGAAGAAGTTTGTTGAATAGGCAGAGCACAGAGAGTTTTTAGGGTAGTGAAAATATCACATGTGATACTGTAATGATGGATACATGTCATTATATATTTCTCCAATGTACAGTACCAAAAGTGAACCTTCAGATATACTGTGGATTCTGGGTGATTAGGCTGCAGCACTGTGGATTCATCAATTTTAACAAATGTACCAATGTTGACAATGGGAGAGCCTGTACATTTATGGAAATATGGGAAATCATTGTACTTTCTTCTTATTTGTGCTGCAACTATTCTAAAAGAAAAATATTTTTGTGTGTTTATAGAGGTAAAAACTAAATCTAAATATTCAGGAATTGGGAACAGTTAAATAATTTTGGCATATACTATGATATTATTCAAGTATGTAAAAGGTTGGATTTAGATATATTGAGTTGAATAGTTTTATAGGATATATTTTTAGCAAAGAAACAAAGTAGAGAATAAATGTATAATCTTACATTTGCAAAAGAAAAAATAAATAAAAGACTATAAAACATAGTTGATTTTATACTTGTGAATGTTTGAATTAATATGTAGGTTATGGTAATCATGGTTGTATATGGATGAGAAAAATAATCATATTTGCTTTTCAGAAAATTGTACAGGAAAATATTGCAAAGAACAACGTTTTAAAAGAGTCAAGATTCTATACAAGTTACAACATACATTGGCATTTGAGTCAAATTGTTTCAAACTTCTTGGAAATTGAAATCCCTTGAAAAATGGCCAACAAGTAATTAGCATAGGACATAGCTGAGGACCAAGAAAATAAAAGAATACTAACAATGAGAAGGGAGATACAAACTAGACATGTAATTATAAGCTGACATTCTCACTTACTGATCCAAACAGGAGTATTGCATATTAATGGCCATTTGTGGACCAAAAGAATAATACTGGAATGGAAAACATCATGTGAAGTTCTGGCCATGAAGGGTACACAGTTAGTTAAAAGATGGACCAGAAAAAGAAGCCCACCCGATGAAGAAACATATAAAGAACCATACTTGTCTCTGCCAGTTTTATTGCAGTGTCCTACTGTAGGTTTGAAATTGAAATTTGCATAACATACATTATCACAAAACCCTCAAGCCGGGCATGAAATTAATGCAAAAAGATATCCACTAAAATAACTCTTCTCAACTTAGCTAAAGCAAATAAAAATTGGAATTTTTACCTAAAATTGAAGGTTCAACTTTTCTTCTTCTTATAATGATAATAGCACACATTAATTTATCAAAAACTGGGAAATTTTTCAGAAGTCTTTGGATGATAAGCAACTTCCTGTTTGAACAGTGAGAAATACAAAAATATGGTAAATGGATAAAACTAAGGAGGAATAAATCTATTTCTCATTTTAAATACCACAAAATGGTGAACAAACTAAATAAAAAGACTTACAAAAAAATAGCTTTCAAAGTTGAAGTTTAAATAGAGGGTTGTAAGGAGATCCATTTTTATTTAAAGTGTATACTGTTTGTTATAGCAAAGATATTCAGAGAACATTGATTTAAACATTAAAATTAGAGCAAAATATGTTTTTTATTATGAAAATTGGACTTTTCTAAGAATAAATCAAACTAAACCTCATTCTACTAAAATCTCCTTCAAAATCTCTGTTCATTCATTCTCTGTACCCAATGCTACCACAAATTAATGAGGAAAAGGGAGAACATTAAACGCGTACTCAATGCTCTCTGTCCCTTTACTTTTGAACACATTTTTTAATCTCCAGTTTCATATAAAGAACTATCCTTTCTCTTGTAAAAGACTAATCATCTGCACTATTGGCACTTTTCTCTTGATATTTCTCCACAAATTAGTTCCTTTATTACATTTGTGCTCCCAGCAGTTAGCAACATGTACAACTCCAAGCTGGCTCTCAATAAGGTGCTCTTGAACTGAGCTTATTTGGTTTTCAAAAATAGAAAGTTATAGCAGCAAAGACAGCAGATTCAAAGGTAGAGTTTGAAATGTGAAAGGATAAATCAGAAACACATTACCTGGGGGGAAAAAGATTAAAAGAATTCTCTCCTAGAAACTGATAAATCTAGGAAAGAGTTGTTTAGAACATCTTGAAGTTATATGAAATATAACTATGTCAAAGAGAATATATTACACAAAATACTACTCTGTTGTCATAACTTATCATTGATTAATTTAATGTAATACACATTAATAAAAGAGAACAAATAAGATAATAAATATTTATATACAATGTCAAAGGAATATTTTCCTTATCTTCATTACAGAAATTAAATCATAGCTGTCTATACATGACAAAATCTTCTGATTTAAAATTGTACCCATCATACCATATTGGATATGGATGATCAAATAATAAGAACATCTATAATCATATCAATGACCTTTCTTCACTAGTCAGTTATGTAGATTAACTCTTGGATGCTGCACATGGGCTATAGACCTAACCACTGGTAATAATGGTAATAATCCTCCACTTTAGCTATCCTCGTGGGACAATATACTGGGAGATGGTGAGTAGCATGGCTTCTGAGATATATTCTCAGGGAAGTATGGAATGCAGGCTTCACCCATAACAGGATTGAATGTAATGCCTTGGTCCTTATAGCCTCTGAAATACTGTTCTCTATTGTTCTGAATATGACATGAATCATTTGTTTTACCAGGTAAATAATACCTTTTGTGGTAGTGAGGGCAATTTGTTTTGAAGACTAATGATGGCACATTTTCTAATATATCAAATTCATTTATTAAGGCAAAAATAATGTTGGTAGTTATAATCATGGGTTTCAACAGTGATGTGGTTCTTATGGGCTTTAGTAATGATAATCATAATCATTCTACCATATAAATTATGACTTTCTTTTAGGTTTTGAAAAAAGATGGTATTTGTAATCCTTTTAAGTGATTTTACTATTAGCTTTGTGACTATGACAACTACTGAATTAGTAGTCTTTAATAAATCTTTCTAGTTGCTTACTCTATACAAATATTTGTCAAGATTTTCTTTAGCTGAGTATAGAAGCATGGCTTTAAAATATTCTCAAATGTATAATTTTGTATCAATTATGTTGAAATATTTGCCTTGCCTACCCTATCTTTACAAAACTGTCAAAGGAATTTCAGCATGTGGCTTGGTTTGTAGCTAGTTCTAACTAGGATTCCTATAGTGAAATAGAATTGATATTTCCATAGTGCATTTGAATTTGTTCAAATTCACCTTATTATTTATTTTTAAATGTGTTCTAAATTACTTATAAAACATCAATATTTTCTTGTATATTTAAAATATATATTGCCCCATGCTCTTTCTACCAATACCAATAATCATTAAAATATTATATTTCTAGCTATGATATTTTTTAGGTTATAAGAGGATTTATGAAAATAAAGGACATATACTATATTCCAAAATCTTGTATTAGTATAAACTCCCCATTTTTAAAAGATTTGAAAATATTTAGATTAGTAATTAATATTTTCCATTAGTGTCTTTAATAATGTAAAATATGTTTTAATTGTCTGTATTTGTTATGGAGGCAAATCTTTCATTATGTGACTATCTTTCATAACAAACATTTGTTGATGCCTTTTATAATCCTTTGAAGACCACATTAGATTACTAACATGAAAAATGAAAATGTAACTTGTTCAAAAGTAAAATACTTTTGTTAGAAAAGGAGTAAAAATCACAATAGCATCTTTCTAAAACTAATCTGTTCTACCCAAATAAAATATTGTAAATTCTAAAAAAAAGGAATTTTTTTTATGACTCTGGTGCACAGATCATAGTGTCATAGTGCACAGATAGATTGATACAGATTTATCAATTTTTATTAACCTTAGTGATTATTTTCCATTTCAACTATAAATTTGTAGCCTGCATGATTATCTTTCACTTCTAAAAATCATCATTTAAAAATCTGTATTTTTCAATACCTGTGTGATAGAACTCTTAATCCTTGAGATTCTTTTTGAACAAAATGCACTATGAATAAGTAAGTTTGAAAATATTTCATCCTGCATCCTATCGAAGATTCAAAACTTCTACTCTCATATTAAAAGCTTTATGAAATCTTGTGAGAAGCTGTGTTTAAATTAGAGTTTTTCCATATATTTTCATCATAGGAAATATTCCTGAAATTTGTGAAAAATTCTCCCATATAGCATTGAAGTCATTCATAAGATTTTTTTTCTTGTTTGTGTGTAGCAAGTTTTCAGAACACAAGACTTAGAATAAAAAAATAAAATGATTTAAATTCTAGTTCCATTACAAGGATTCTTTACTTGTCTTCAATTTATATATTCATAAAATGATGGTAGTAAGCCCTGCCAATTGGAAGAGTGAGAAAATAAAATGAAAATGTGTTTAAATTCTTTAGCACACTATCTTACACTATAGTGAATACTTGGTAAATATTGTGCACTTATTTATCTGATAATTTTGGAGCAATTTCACTTTGTAAAAATAAAAATACAAAAACATTTATGAAAAACAGGAATCACTATGGGAAGCAATCTGTCTATCAAGAGATTTCAAGGGTATTACTGTCCATTATGAATTTGCTATCACTAAATATTATCAGTGTTAAAACATGACTGCTCCAAAGCACCAAGAACAAACCTAACAAAGATGAAATAGTGTCAAGACACACACAAATAAAGCCAATAATGCAGCTCAAATCAAATTATAAAAAGTGATACAATTAGACTGAAATTAGAATATTCACATTGAAATAGATACTATATTCCCTGCCTTAGGTAGATATTATGGTAAACCAATGTATAACGGAATACTTAGCAAATAAGCACAAAATCAGAAAAGATGATTATCGCTTAAAAAGGGGTGGGGGCACCACATGGGCCTTTCCAATGAGTTGGGGTCCAGAGAGACGGAAAAAGAAAGGGTCTTTGGGGAAGACAATATGGGGTATCTCTGGACAGTGGTGATTCGGGGGTTCACTCACCCAGACCCCAGGGTGTAGGTAAAAAATCTGCTCTGCCCCAATGCAACGCAGAAACACCAAGAGCGAGAAACAGGGACACTGGAGCGAGCAGAAGAAAACACCATTTATTCCAGAAAGTATAGAAGCTTAAATACACTCTTAGACCAATTAGGTCCAAAGGTCACAAACAAATGGGTGCATTCTGGCAAGAGCATAGTCTATTAGCATAATAGAATGGGGAAAGATGGAAGGGAGGGGTTGAAGGTATTGGAGAGTGCGCCTACAGATTATTTATTTAATTAATGGTATCCCAAGAAATGTGTTAGGTGGTAGTTACACGATTCAGAAATGATATATCTTTAGATTGTGGTGATTTCCTGTAGCCATTTCTATCAATAAAAATTGTCTCATCAATGGCTTCAAAATACTTGTAGATCTTGAACATAATTTCCTTCGTACATAATTTAGAAAAATATTTCAAAGATTTATCTTTGGCAGTCTCATTTTATATCTTCCTAAACTGCCTAATTTCTCTTATGTCTGGAAACCTCCATGCTTTTCTTTTAGCATATAAAACTTTTGGTCTAGTCCTACTCTGCAATCATATTTTGGTAATAATATGGTTTTGCTTTGATTTCTTACATATTAAGTCCATAGGCCAATGTTTACGAAAGGCATGATTTCCTTTTCTAAGATAATTGTGCTATCTCACTGTAGCCCCATTGTCAACATTTTTATTGTTATCCAAAAGAAAAGCTGAAACTTTCTAAAAACCAATGAAGGACCACGGTAAAGCAGCTTATGGTTTCAATGTAGATAAATGATGGGAAGGAAAGGAGAGAAGAGGACAGGAGAGAAGGAGAACATTACTTTTGCTGAACTGGGAAACAGTAAATTTATGACTATATCACTTAATCTTTATCTTAGGATGCATACAATTTTTATAAAATTAACTTTTATACACTGAAAATACATTTGGATGAAGTAAACTAAGGTGGGCATTGTATGTGATTACAAATAAGGAATATTAAGATTTTGCTATTTAGCTTCCATTTATTATGGAAAATCTTCATATCAAATACTCAGTTCCATAAACATATTTAATACTCCAAAATTCCTAGTTTTATTTAAAATTCCAATTTTATAATACTTATTTCATAGTAGCAGAAAAGTGTACCCTCTGTATTTTATAGAAGAAATTCCATTGCAATGTTCACATATAAAATATACTAGCCTCAGCAAGTGTTTTATACAAAAGTTGTTGCACAGCTGATCACCCATCTCCCTCAGAGTCAATTATTTTTAAATTTTCAATCTGGGCTTAGGCTTAGTCATTGCACCAATGGGAGTTTCAATAGTGTTCGTAATGACTTGTTACTTGTGCTGAGATTTCTCAGGCAACTTGGATTCTGCCTGATCTATTGTTGCATTTGATTTTATAGATCATTGAGGACTGCACAATCACTTCCAGCACCATGTGTAGCTTTTGAATTCTAATCTAACTTGTTTTTGTCTAACAATTGTCTTGGACATACACATTAGGAAGACATTTGTTTCTCTGAGAGCTCCAAATGCCAATCCTCTTCGGCACATAAGATGGAAGCTTACTTGTCTAAATAAATAAATTTAGAGTGAGTTGAATTAGTATTGTCTAGAGGATAGAATTGTTGCTCCTTGTCTATAATGTCCTTGCCAGGTGTTGGACAATTGCCTATACTTTGCTTGATTGATACATTAATAGCTGTTGTTTTCTTAGTAAAATCCTAAAGGTTATGTTAGATCACATTTTATGATGCACCTTAATGTAGAACATCTGTTTCATAATCTACTCTCAATCACCAAAGGTATAAAGAATATTGTAAAGTTTCTGTTTCTTTCTGACTCATTAGTCTATTGATGAGAGTAGTTATGCACAGCTCTAAGAAATGCCTAACAGGGAGATCTATAGAACTGAGGCAGTTGAAGTAATGAAAAGAACTAACAAATAGGACACCTGGTTGCACAGTAACCCTTATGCTTATTATTCAGTCCCTTCTCTCTTAGTTCACTATCAAAGGCAACTCTGGATTACATATTATCCTTTCTTTTTATCTACCTTTTTGTGTACCTAATAGGATAAGAAAGACATTCATTTCTTCTTGCATAATGATGCATTTGGTAGTATAGACAGAATTATGGAGCTCCAATGCAAAGATAATGCTACTCATTTTAAAATTTAATCCACCTCTGTTGGTATTTACAAAGATTTTTTTCCCAAGGCCTGCTGAGCCCAGAAACTCTCCATGGATTATATGAGCTAAAATCAGAGTTCAAAGCCTGGCTTATGAAATCTACCATAAAAATGGTAACTGATTATATCACAAACTTCACCTTTTGCTGATTTTCAATCCATGAATGTCCCAGCTGCAGGAATGAAATATTTTGTTACTCACTTTCATACTATTCCTCAATCTTTAACTTTAGTACTTGGACCTATTTATAAGATCAACAGATAAAATCTACAGTATCAATATAGATGATACTCCATTGAAATATCCATCAGAATTGTTTGATTTGTGCTATCATGAGAACTCTTGAAAAGAATGATAGCATTATGGTATGTAATTCCAACCCTTGACTTCTAGGGTGTAATGAATAGAAGTGTTCTTCTTTTCTAAAATTCCAGTTAATATTTTCAAGTGATATAACCCATCCTTTAAGCAAAGTGAAAAGATTTATAACTAATAAGTTGTTTTTAAATAAATTTATTTAAATATTCTAAAAACATAAATTTATGGTTATTCATTCACCCATTTTTCTATCCATTTTAATTCATTTTCCTAGCATGTGGGATGTAGATAAATTATAATGACAGGATTATATTTTGCTCCCTTAAGTAATACTCAGAAGTTTGTCACCTCATTCATCCACTCAGAGCCCTAACTTAAAAAGTGAGATTTCAATCCATCTACTTGTATTTGGTATTTTTTTGTCTTCAGTTTTATCAAAGACATTTATTCAGAAATCACATTGTCTTTCTACAGAACATTAATTTAGTATTCTCTACTAGATTATTCTCATGAATAAATGTGATCCAGTAATTCAAATAAAATTCTTAAAAATTAATTTTTAAAAATCCTTCATTCTATATTCTCTTTCAGGATAGATTATTATTCTTACACCTCATTACAGAAAATTTATGAACATCCTTTTTTCTTTTCCATTTCCATTGATTCCACTTTGTTCAAGACACACTGTCACTTAGTAAGAAACTTACACTTGTTTTCTTATTTATAATGCATTCATTCTTACCAATCCCATTTTCCACTCACTGTTCAAGGAGAATTTTTTAAAAAAAAATATAAATCAGGTTATGCCATACCCTTGTTTAACATACACCAAAAGTTTCTATTGCTCATAAATGAAATATAAATTGGTTTTGCTGACTTAAAATTATACAAGAATTTGCTTTAATTTCCTCCTGGATTTCCGCACCATAATCAAAGTTATAGTACCTCATCCCCATCCTTCTGTCCAAGCTGCTGCACTTATTCTTCCCTCATGTAAGTATTGATTACAATGGATTCAAAGTTCCACCCTTCTCCCTAGAATTTATCTTAGATAATAGGAAAAATTTTGGCAGGAATGTTAACTTCTCCAGGTGTGTGGATCTCCAAGCCAATGATTGACTGATACTGGGCATATATAACCACTCCCAATACTTCATGACTATGTGAAATTATGTCACACTGCTCATGCTCCAGAGTCTTCATCCTTGCTCAGTTTTCTCCTTCCCTATCCTATTTCACCATCTTATTTACAGGCTATATTTTTATTCTGCTTGCTGAATATTTTCTCAAAATTTTATTCATGCAAAAAACAAAGATGATGGCTATCTGAGGAAACCAACATAAGATATCCACCGTCACTTCATTGAATCATAGTGCATTATTTTCTTCTTCATACAAATCTTCACTTTTGCGAAGGACCATTGAACTAGGTGTTCTTTTGGTTTTAATTGCTCTATATTCCTCAGTCTCCATGGCATCATTATGCTTTTTTTGAATTAATTTTGGTTGCTGCCCTTTTTGGGGGGAGTATTTTTGGTAAATATTTTTTTTCTTGCTTATAATTTTCCTTTATGAAACAGGTTGCATAAGAGAAGCTTGCATTCTTTGATTCTTGCTAGTTTATCTACAAAATTTAGAAGAGTGTGTGGCATACAATAAATATTTAATAAATGTTTTGAACCGGTTCCTGTAAGTGGCAAAGAAAGTATATCCATAGATTTTATGGAAAGGGTTTTTTTCCTAATCTTTTTGTGTATCCCAGTCCCTAATGGTTCTGGAGAAGTCATATACTCATGGTTTCTTCATAACTTCTTGGCTGCTGTTTTCAGTCTAATTTAAGTATGCAAATGAATCTAGAACCATGGTGAAAAATTTGTATGCTGATTTTACAAACCACATTTACTATTTTCTTTATATTGCACTACTTTCCTACCTTTTCATCCCATTTCAGTTTGAAAAGGTTTTAGGGGAGGTGTGACTAGGACCATGCATAATTCACATGATGGTTGAGATCTGCATATTTCTTCCTCCATTTGGAAACTTTTAAGAGAGGTAAACCTTCTTCAAAACCTCATTCTGGCAGAATGAAATACATGCTATATTTACTGGTACTTAATTTCAATAGTGAGATGGTCAGGATTCTCCAGAGAAACAGAAACAACATCTCATGTGCACACCATATACTCATTCTTGTATATACGTATATATGACTTATTATAAGGAATTGGCTTATGCAATTATTAAGGCTGCAGAATTACAGGATCTGCAGTAGGAAAGCTGGGGACATAGAGGAGCAATAGGGAAGATAAATTCCAATCTAAAAGTCAGAAATCTCAAGATCCAAAAAGAAATGATGTTTCAGTTTATGCCCAAAGGCAGAAAAACAAAAAGCAAAAAAAAGATGTTTCTGTTCTGGCAATCAGGTGTGAGGAGCTCCTTTGTACCCATAAGTATTTTGTCCTATTCAATCAACATTGGATGAGGGCTACCCACAGTAAGGATGGTAATCTGGTTTCTCAGTCTACTGATTCAAATCAATCTCGTTCAAAATCACCTTCATGGACACACTATGAATAATATTTGACCAAATATCTGGGGACCCCTGGCCCAGACAAGTTGATCTATAAAAGTAATCACCAGAAATGCAAATACATATTTATTCACAAATAAATTTTGTTATATTTTCATTTTCTGAATGGCACTGATTAAAAGGAAAATATGATCATTTTATAATTGTTAGCCATGATATACTTACATACATATATATAAATAAATATATATATATACACACACACACACACACACACATATCCCTCACTCTGATTATTGTATCTCATCTTTTAGATATAGCAAGGAAAATACAAACATTTAATGGGCTTTGAGCACAAAGGTATGTAACTAAAATTTGATGTTTCCTCTCCAAGTAAGGAATTTAGATATTTTAACATTTGGATTTTAACTTTCTGTGTTCATTTTATATTAATTTCTCCATTATTACTGTTCTTATTTTATCTGTTTGCTTTTTAAATTTGATTTTGACTTTAAGCCATAAATGTGTTTTATCCTGTTTAATTAGACAATGGTAGCCTAAAATCTTATTAGATCTTAGACAATTTAGTATCATGCTGATTTGTTAATTTTAAAACAAAATAAACCTTTTAATTTGCCTTAGAACCTATGTTTATTATTTAGAGATATGAAGCAAAATATTTTACGGAATGTTACAAATTATATTATGAATTGTGTGCATTTTTCAATATTCTGTATTGCATTCTTTTCCACAGAAAAGACATTCATACTACATCTTATTTCCTAGTAGAAGAAAGATATTTTGATTTCACTCTGACCATACTCAGTATGCAAAGCTTGCTTAGATTCTATATTAAAACACAATTCCATATAGGAAAGTCACAGTGCTATTATGCTCCTACTTGGAATCATAATAATACAACAAACTACTTTTATATTTCTGAATTAGATGTGCGATAAACCATTTCAATGAAAATTAAAAGAATATTGGTAATCCATAAAAGTAAGCATATAAAAAGTACTTCACCACTTGATAATTATACTCTTTTTTTACTCAGTGATGAGGAAATCTTAAGTGACATTCTCTTAAGCAGCTGTAATTTGCTGTCAAATTCATACTTTACATAAGCTAATATACTTCCTTAAACTTTTCTGTAGAAATATTACCATTTCTACCTAATCAGCACTGAAACAATAAATCTTCCATAGTTTCAGAGCTAAGAACAGGATGGAAATAGGCTTGCTGAAATAATGCCTCACTCTAATATGACAAATCCTACTTTCGGTGAAATATAGTTTTTTTCTTCAAATGCAGACATATTTTAAATTACAACTACCTATATTGATGAATACCTTGTGAAACTTGGATGATTATATGATTGTAGTGTTTCATGTACTAATGAATTAATAGCAATATATTAAAAGACATGATTGAGATTATATGAATCTAAAGTATTGCTATTCATTGAGCATTTTCTTGATAGGAGATCATCAGTTTTATCCCAATTATCTGACAGGTATGAATGATTTCCAGCCCACAGTAACTAAAATGACTCTGATACACTTGAAAATTAGTGAATTCTGTTCTGTTACATTGTTACAAGAGATTTACACTTAGTGCAGAACTAATATAAGATGAAAGGATTTCACTAACATAAACCTAAGTAGTGGGAAAGTCAAAAGAAAGACAAAGCTTACTGTTAGAAAACATTTGGCAGATCTCAATAAGGAGCACCCACTGCACAATAAATTGTTCAGCCAAAGCTGAGCAGATAAATTCTTAGCTGTCTACCTAAACCAGGTATTGGTTTGCTTTTGTCTTCAGGTCCCCACTATCCTTTGAGTCAGAGAAATACTCTGACAACTTAGAAGTCTAATCTTTTCAATAACCCTAAGAGTATTACCTAGAAAACCAAGAATCAACATTTGGTCACGAAATAACTCCATGACTGTGAACAAGTGTTCTGGATCATCTTAACTCACATAGTCTTCTATTTTTAAAATTGGGCTAAAAAGAACAAGCTAAGGAATTATGATTGCATTTCAGAGAGTATTCCAAGAAATGCTGCTAATAATGTAGTAAATTCCCAGCATTTCTAAAGTTTGGGAAATGTTAGTCATTTTTTATTCTTTTTTCGATTAGACTGTGATGGTGTTTATCAACCTTTCAAATCAGGAAATTGTTATAATTACCCTTTACAGCACCAAAGAATGAGGCAGAAAAAGTGGGATTGCTTTTAAGAGCACCTTTGATTCAACCAATAGTCAGATTTACAAATATTCTGCAGGATGATTTAGTTGTATATTAGAACAGTTAGCATTGAATTTAAACATCCCCTTATGTAATTATTGGCAAAAAGGAAAAAGGTGAAACATTATTTAAAGTGTTATAAGTAATTAATAATATTTTAGCATAAGGAACACTTTGGATTATCATTTTAAAGAGGGCACTATTTTTTGTAAACTAATAAATGTTATCCTTTGGAATCTATACACACATTTGCATCAAGGGTTGCCAGAACATGAAAAGTCAGCCAGTGCAAGAAAGTCAGGAGTTGCCTTTGCTCATTCTGCCTCTTCAGGGCTCTGCAGTCTTTTTTCTCTATTTATGCAAACAGATCAGCTTCATTTTTCATCACCTTGTGAACTACAACTTGCTCATTTATTTTCTTTTTTCCTAAAACTTTGACCTTAGATCATTACTTGGATAACACAGTCCTATCATTTAAGTCTCAAATAAAATATTATCTCACAATGACCTCTGTACCCTCAAAACCAGCTCACATTTAGTACAGGGAAAGAAAAAAAATGAAAACAAATGCAAGAGTTCTCAATTTTCTAGAGGAAATGAATCCAAGAGGAGGACATGGTTAATAACTTATTGGCTCTTTCTTCTTCTTTTTTTTAAAATCAGTGGTGGGGATTGAACTCAGGTGTGCTGTAGCACTGAGCTACAACCACAGCTCTTTTGGCTTTTTATTTTGAGACAGGGTCTCACTAAATTTTGAAGGCTAACCTTGAAGTTGCCATTCTCCAGCCTCAACCTTTCTAGTCACTACAGATATAGGTGTGTGCCACTGTGCACATCTGGTACCTTACTTTCTATGCATAGCAGACTCCTTCATATTAGAAAGTTGCAAAACTAATTAATAATATCCTGAAAAATGTATCTGAAATATTTGGAAATAGTAATACTATTTTAATGAAAAAATTAAATAAAAGAAAATTTAAATATTTATTCTTTCTGCTACTTTGTTATAAAATAGCAAAAAAAAAAAAAAAGAGTGATATTTTCCTGAGTTTCTAATAATCTTCTCTTTCCCATCCCTGGGTTTTTTGCTCTTGATTTCACTTCATCCTAAATACTCTTCCCATAATTGTCATTGACAAAGTCATACATGGAATTACCAGTGACCATATGCTATTTCAAAATGATTACTAGGAGTAAAATGTCATTTTCTCCTATCAAACTGGTAAAAACAAAAGAATCAAAAAAAGAGTGTGCAAAATATGAGCTTACTGATAAGGAATTATACTCGCCAATGCCACTTCTGGAACCCTATGTTGATGCATCTGCAAATACCAAAGCAAACAATTCTCTCTCTATTATTTCCAATGCATTTGTCATTACAGAGAGCCTTTTTTTTCAAAAAAGACTTATACACACTTTATACACACTTCCTTAATTATCTAAAGTCTCCTAAGAGACTTTAATGTTTTTCTTGTTGTTATTCTATTTTGTTTTTGCTGTAATCTTCAGAATATTTATGGTATTATTGTTTATGTTAGATTAAAAGTAAAACAGAATATATGTTATACATAAAACCTTCTTAAATTTATTTATTTTTTAGATTGATGTATATAAATAATGTGTTTATATGTATAGTTATATATGTGAGTGTGTGTATATATATATATATATATATATATATATATATATAATTAAAGTTTGGATATTGTTATAATTACGCTTTGTGGCACCCAAGGTTGAGATTATGTGTGTGAGTGTGAGTTATATACATAATTTCTTATTTCCCTATGTGTTCTATTTTTGATTTTTCATAACACTTAATATAGACCTATATTCTTTTTTCCTCAAATAAACCCAGATTCCTGACTGGTACTCTCTTTCCAGATGGTCCTATGCTTGGCAGATTTGATGTGCCATGTCACATAAAAAGCTTATGAAACTGAAGTGGCATTGGCCCCATATAATGCTTTTATAATCAGCATATACACAGCACATGACACAGAGAATGTCTGCCAGCAAATTAGCACCTAATGTTTCTACCATCCAAGTTCAATTCAACAGTTTAACTGTAATACATGATTTATTGTGCTGCCTGACTTCATGAAGCTTATTTGAACATGTTTTATGAAAAGGAAAAAAACCACAAAATAAACAGTAAAACCAAAAGAGAAAGCAAAATTGAAGCAAAGAATTAATAATAACGTACATTATTTGTGTGCAGATAAACATTTTATGGATAGAGGTGTGAAGTAGTATTTAAACAAAATGAATGTGCTTCTTTAAAAAAGAACTAATTAGGAAAATATATGTGGGACTTAAAAATGTGAAATGTTGCTAACATACTTTGGCTGCTTATTTTAAAAGCTTTGGGGATATTTGTAAGATAGCCACATTTTAGTAACTCATATCTTTTGTGAGATTAAATCTGTCTGCTGGGAATATTCTTACATGGATAAAATAAACAGTACTGCAAACTTTGGTAAGGAACAAGCTATCTTTATTAAAGTATTTATCATTTTTACAGCTGGAATTGGTATTAATATTTCAACAAACAATACCAGGAAGCCTTATCCTCTCTTTGTTGACTTTAGTTAAGCACTGTCAGCAGTAGGCTATTTAGAACAGCTTGGCCTGTTCAAGCAGAATAATTCATCTTAGAATATTTTGAAAAAAATAAATTCACTTTTAATATTCAGTAGGAGCATGCCAAAGTAGAAACACAAAGTTAGTCTGAAAGAGTAAAACTAGAGAAATATGATTGACAGCAATCTTTCTCAGCTTTGTGAAAGCATTCAAAACTGTAAACAAAATTAAGCCTTTAGAAAAAATTTACAAAAATATAGAGCTTATAGATTTTTTGTTCGGTTATATAGGCTATTGTATACGAGTAAATCAGAATTGTTATGCTAATGTCTTCTTAGACATATGGTAAGATGAAAGAATAAAAAAAATAAAGAAACCAATACTTTGAATTCAGTAAATGCTGCAGTATTTCAAGATTTTACCCTAAATGTCATCTGAAGCTAAGAAATTCTCAGAAGCCAAACTACATAGCTGAAAAATAAGAGTATGAGATAAAATTGGCATAAACAGGCTATTTTTTGAATGTGTTATAGTAAGTCTATTATAGAATTAGATGAGTCATCATACAATTATTTATATGCAGTTATGTGGGTGATTACAGTGTTGACTGGGTCATTTTGGTCAAAATCATAAAAATAAACAATGTTTAAAAATTCATTAATGACCAAAATTTACTCTCCTGGTTTACAATTGACAATGAGAATAAAAGATGAAAGTTAAGTCAGAATATTTTGTTTATGTAAATGTCACAAGCACTAAATATTACAAATGTAAAAAGAGAAAAATATTGTATGTTCTCAAAGAGAGACTACATTTTTACTTCTAATGAAAGGAGAAAATTTGCATATTATGATTATGTACATCTTTCTTTAATTTTATGCTGTTTTATTTTCATACATACTCAATGATTGGAGGATAACTTTTTAGCATCATGGACACTTCTACAAGATTATTTCTAAAAGCAGTTTCATTAAAGTACCTGTGATGTGAGTTAGCCCTATCATTTATGTCATCCTGCCCTAAATACAAGTCATCAGATCCTGACTGAAGAGACAGAGTTTTAGAAGATTATTTTGGTAATTGTATATACTTCATATTTATATATAAATTTATCATTAGATTCATAATTTCTAATAAAAAACTACTGCTAGAATTTATTTTATTGATGTTACATTATGTCTTTAGAACAATATGAGCATAATTTACATTTTATAACATTTGGCCCATTATGGGTCCCCAAAATTCATTTATTGAAATGCTGACCTCCTTTGTTAAAGGTATTAGGAGATGAAGCCTAGGGCTGATAATTAGGTTTCGATAAGGTTGTGGGGTGTGAAGCCTCCAAGATGGGATTAATATTCTTCTAAGAAGAAGAGACTAGAGTTTCCTCTCTGCCATGTGAAGATACAATAAGAAAATGGCCTTTGACAAGCCAGAAAGAGAGCCCTCAGGAGTCAACGAATTTCAGCAACTTCCCAGCTTCAAAAACCGGGACTTCCCAGTTTCAGAAACTAAAATATAAATATTTATTGCTTAAGCCACCCAGTCTGTGGAATTTTGTCAAAGCAACCATATTTGAAAAAACATTCCTCCGATATATGAGTGTTTATTTTTCCATTTGCTTATGACTGACATCCTCATATAGTCAGTATTTCTCAGCAATATTTTGTTGTTTTCAGTGAAGAAATCTATCTTAGCCTGATTCTTGTGCAGTATATGTGATCATAACTGGTATCAACGTTTTCATTCTCTTTTCATGTTTTTGTTAATGCATTATAATTACATAGCAGTGGGATTCATTGTGACATATTCATATATGCATATAGCATAATTTGCTAAGATTCATTACCCAGTACTTCCTTTTTGCCTCCCTTCCTTGTTCCTTCTGCCCCCCTTCCTCTGTTTTTCCAATCTTCTTATTTATTTACACATATATTTATATCACTAGTGCATTATAATATATTTTCCCTCATATACAGAAGCCAGAAAGAAAAAGGGAATTTTTTTAAAAAGCAGGATATCATGAAACTTGAAGGCAGGTCAGTAGAAAGTAGGAGATCAAGGAGAAAGGAAGAAAGGAAGAAAGGAGGGAAAGATGAGGAACTAGGGAATAAAATCAACCAAATTACCTGACATTCATTTTGTTTTCTAAAATTTGTTTAGTGCAAAATTACAATTGGTTATTGTACATTGATTATTCACCCTGAATGTATGCACTGAATTTACATAGTATATCAGATAATGTTATTGTACATTAATTAAGAATTTCAAAGTAGAATTTTCTTTTGCAATTAATGGCACCTTATTCTTTCCTTCCATTTTTTGTACACTTAATTATTTTTATTGGCAAATAACATTTTCTAGGACATCCAATGATAGTGAACCTACATGCATTTTTCTCTAATATTAGGCACAGTACATTCTGTCTTTTTCCATTAAGGATGCCATTAGCTGCAGGTAATTGTAGATACCTGTTTCCAATTAAGAAAATTCTTTCTCTGTCCCCATTTTCTAAGAATTTTTTTAAAACCATGAACAGGTGTTAAGTTTTACTAAGTATTTGTCCTGTCTCTATTAAGATTTATGATTTTACCAATTTTTTCTATAAATACAATATTTTGATTTTTTTTAGATAAAATTGCAGTAATTGCATGAATCCACACTAGGCTTGAGGTATTATCCTTTTAATGTATTACTTAATTTGAAATGCTAATATTTTTTCCAAAATTTTTACTTGTATATACTTTTGCTGAAATGCCTTCTTCTAGTTGATAAGACTAGGGTTATGATGGTAACTTGAATATGTGTTAATAATCACTAACTTTTCTATTTTTTTATAGACCCATGTGATATTTTTTGTCTTAAAGATTTGAGATAACATCAAATAATTCTGATACATGAGTTGAGGTATTTGTTTATTTGCTTGCTTGTTTTTAAAAGCTTTCAATCAGAGGTAAAATTATTTTAACATTTTTATTAACAGAATCATTATTTATTTCTCAAAAATTTGACTATTTTACAGTTTTCTTTGATGTTGTCAAAAGGTATAGTTAGCTGTTTTTACTCACAGTATTTAATAGATATTTGTTAAATCCACTTTATTGTATACTATGCTTTAACTCTAAGCCATTGTTTTCAACTAAAATTGGAGCTAGTTTTTGTAACTGAAAGGTAAATGTGGTCATGTAAAATCAATTTTATATGATTGTAGTAAACTTCCAATAGAAACTGGTAAACCTGTGGGAGTTGGATTTTTAAAGAGTGGAATTGGTAATAAAATGATAAAATTAAAAAATGTTATTTATAATACTTCAATTATATTTTACCCTCTGACATCTGATGAATTATTGTTGATATCCTCTCTTTCCTTTCAATAACAGTGATTTGCATTTTCTCCATATCTTCTGTTTGATTTTTTAATAGTCCTGGTTGGAGTTCATCAATTTTATTAATCTTTTAGAAGATGCAACTTTTGACCTTGTTCCATTGTTTTCTTATTAATTGACTTTCTCCTTTTCTGATCCCCCCTCTCATTTTATAGAATTTATGTTTCATTAATAAATAACAATTGCACACATTTATAGAGTAGTTTGGTAGTTTAGTATGTGTGTACATTGTGCTGTGTTCACAATAATGAGCATTTCCATTTCCTTAAATATTTATCATATTTTTGCCTTTGAAGCCTATGAATTCCTCTTCTCTTTCAGGTCTTCATAAATTATATAACAGATCGATGGAAGGTATAATGACTCTCCTGTGCTATAGAACATTAGAACTCATTCCTCCTATCCAACTGTACTTTTGTGCATATTATTCAAGCTCTCTATCCACCATCCCATCTTCCCTCTCTTGCCTCTGGTAATCATTAATCTGCTCTCCTCTTTTGTGAAATCAACTATTTAAGATTTTAGATAAGAACATGCCCTGTATGTTTTTCTGAGTCTGACTTGTTTGACTCAATGTCCTCCAGGCTCATTTATGTTAGAGAATGGTAGAACTTCATGCATTTTAAGGCTAAATTATTTTCCATTTCTTTATCATTTCAGCCAGTGGTGGACAACCTAGTTGATTCTATATCTTGAATATTGCGAACAGTGTTACAAATAAAGTGTTCTTTGCTATGCTGACTTCATTATATTAGAATATATAATATGAAACCGAGCAGTGGTGTCATATGGTAGCTCTATTTTTAGTCTTGTGAGAGGTCTTCATAATGGCTGCAATAATTTACATTCCCACCAATCTTACATAAGAGGACCTCCTTCTGCCAGGCGCAGTGGTGCATGCTTGTAATCCCAGCAATTTGGGAGACTAAAGCAGAAGTATCTCAAGTTTAAAGCTAGCCTCAGCCATTTAGCCAGGACCTAAGCAACTTAGAGAGACCCTGTCTTAAAACAGGAGATAAAAAAAAGCTGCGGTTGTGACTCAGTGGTTAAGTTCTCCTGGGTTTATTCCCTAGTACAAAAATAAATAAATAAAAGAAGAAGAATTCCCCTTGTTTTGGCTGCTTCATCAGCTCCCTTCTCTCTCTTTCTCCCTCCCTTCCTCCCTTTTCTTTCTCCCTCCCTCCCCCCTCACTCCCTTCTCTCTCTCTCTCTCTCTCTCTCTCTCTCTCTCTCTCTCTCTCTCTCCCTCTCTCTCTCTCTCTTTTCTTCATCATAGCTATGCTTACTCCTTACTGGGTAAAGACGCTATCTCATAGTGGTTTTGATTTGCATTTCCCTGATAATGAATGACTTTAAGCTTTTCTTTTCATGCATTTTTTGGCCACTTGTGTATCTTTTTTTGAGATATTTATTCAGATTATTTTCCCCTTTTAAACCATATTATTTGTTTTCTGTTGTTAAGGTTTTTGAGTAAGTTACTTTTTTTGGTTATTAATCCATCATGGATAAATATTTTGCAAATACTTTCTCCCAGTCTAGGTTGCCTTTGCACTTTGTTTCCTTTGCTGTGCAGTAACAAACTTATTTGTCTAACTTTGCTTTTGTATCAATTAATTTGGAGGTCATATTCCAAAAAAATCCTATACTGATTTCTTGAAGTGTCTCCCCTGTGTTTTGGTACAGTGGTTGCATATTTTCAGGTCTTATATTTAAGTTTTTCATCCTCTTTGAGGCAATTCTTTCAAAAGATAAGGAAGATAGTTCTAGCTTCATTCTTTTGCACATGGATACCCAGCTTCCTGAGCACTTTCATTGAATAAATTGTTCTTCCTCTAATGTTTGCTTAGTATTTGTTTTTGTATTTATTTTGAAAACCAGCTCTCTGCTCTGTTCCATTGATCTATATATTGGTTTTTATATGACATCACCACACTCTTTTATCTGTATTATATTTTCTGTTCAAGTATTTTGATGCCTCTAGCTTTGTTATTTTTGTTCAAGATTGTTTTGGCAATTCAGGATGCTTAAGGTTTCCTTATGAATTTTAAGATGTTTTCCCATTACTTTAAAAAATGTCTTTGGCATTTTGATGGGTATTGCATTGAATCTGTTATCCCTGATTAAATAGATGAAAAAATTCTCAACAGAGTGAGAGTACATTAAATCTAACCACACATCAACAAAAGATCATATACCATGATCAAGTGGGATTAAACGTAAAGATGCAACGATGGTTCTACATACACAAATCAATAAATGTTATGTTTCTCACTAATAGAATGAAAAATTAAAACAAAATAGTCCTGTCAGTACATTCATGAGAATTTGATAAAATTTAACATCTCTTCATGATAAAAACTCTCAACAATTTAGGTATAGAACAAACGTACCTCAATTTAATTAAGTCTGCATATAAAAAATACACAACCAACATCTAGCTGAATGGGGAAAGTTGAAAGAATGCCTTCACATATCTGAAGGAGGGAAAGGTTGTCCACTCTCAACACTAATTTTAAAAATACTAATGTTATTCTTAGCCAACAAAACCAAACAAGAGAAAGAAATAAGACTTATCCCAGTATAAAAGAAGACATTTTCACTATCCTTGTTTGCAGATGACATGGCATTTTATATTCAAAAACTAAAGACCTCCACCAGCAAACTTTTAGATGTGATAAATAAGTTCAATATCATCACAGGATATAATGTCAACATAAAAATTCAGTAGCATTTTTATAAAGCAGTACTGAACTTGTCAAAAAAATTCATTCACAAATGACTAGAAAAAAAGTTAGTAAATAAGATTTTAGAAATACATTTAAGCAAGGAAGCAAATGTATTCAATAAAAATTAAAAAAAAAAAAACACTGATGAGAGAAATTGAAGAATACACGTATGCAGAAAAGCCACCCAGGTCCATGGATTGAAACAATAAATATTGATTTTCTATCTTAATAATTTCCTTAGCCTACCCCTCTGGACATATTTATCTCTCCTTTTTCAAAACTGTCAAGCTAAAATATTGCATCTTAGATGTCTAAAATGTTTATAATATGACAATTTAAAGATAATAGAATATACTCTTTGTAATTTCAGTAATTTGAAATATATGGTTACATGTTTAATGCCCTATCATACAGTTTATCTTGCTAATTTCATAATATATACATAAAAATAATGTTTTATACATTTGTATTTTTCTAAAATCGGTGAGAGATGAGTGTTTTCTCATATTTTATTTGCTTATTGATTTGTCTATTTCAGTCACTAACAAAAAGCAGAATGGTAAAATCAACTTTTACTGTGACTTGCTTTATTTTCTTGTTTGTTCTGAAAATTACCTTCATATAATTTAAACACATTTAGGATTACTATTGGTTCTTGTTGAACTTACTCTTTTATCATTATGAAATATTCCTAAGTTTTCCCATTTGTGTGTGTGTGTGTGTTCATGTATGTACGTGTAAATAAGTTGACATCTGTAAAAATGTAACATCTGTAAAAATGTTACTTGTATGAGAATGTTGATTGATTAAAACTCAGAAGTATGTGCACTGTAATGCTTCTGATCCTGACTGGCTGACATTCAGAAATGAGTAGCTGTTACTGGTGGTTTGGCTTGAAAAGCATATTTAGTGAAGTAAATTTTAGATGAACAGTTCCATGAATTTAAAAACAGTTGCTGAGTGCTGGGCTGTGGCTCAGTGGTAGAGCTCTTGCCTAGCATGTGTGAGGCACTGTGTTTGATTCTCAGCACCGCATATAAATAAAATAAAAAATAAAGGTCCATTGACAACCAAAAAAAATATTTGAAAAGAAAAAAAATACAGTTGCTGATAATTACCATCATAGCTACAAACTAATCAGTTTTTCTTTGGTGTTACATTTATTATTTTATAATTATTTTACCCTCTTTGTGTTCACTTAAGGAAAGCTACAAGAAATATTCTCAAAAGTTGTCCAGATTTTCACCAGTGCTCTTGATTCTTCTTTAGCAAGAGGTTTCATATGCAAGGATTCAATCTTTTGCATGTTCATCAGAATCATCAGAAATTATTCCATTTGATTCAGTCTTTTAATATTTTTTATTGTCAAAATAAGATTCTAAAGAAACTAATATTCAGTCTGGTGCAGTGGCACATGCCTGTAATCCCAGAAGCTCAGGAAGCTGAGGCAGGAGGATCACGAGTTCAAAGTCAGCCTCAGCAAAAAGTGCCGTGCTAAGTAACTCAGTGAGACTCTGTCTCTAAATAAAATACAAAATAAGCCTGAGGAGGTGGCCCAGTGGTCAAGTGCCCCTGAGCACTTGACCACTGGTACCCACCCCCAAGAAAATAAACAAAGAAACTAAAATTCTGATTGGCAGACACTAAACAACTGTGAGACAATTACTACATGTATAATAAGAAGGGACAGGAAATTAATCTTGATCTATAACCAAGATTTCCAAGGCCTGAACATGCCTGAACAAGTTATTAATACATAACAAAAGCAGTATTTTTACCATCACATAATTTAAGTACCATTACCTTTATATCTTCTTATTTATACTGTAAGATATCAAGGAGGAGACCGAACATCATACAAGGTCTTTGCAGCCTCATCTAGAGAAAGCAATATTGCAATAATTGGTACTGTTTCTAATCTCAGAAACAGTACCAATTATTGCAATATTGTTATAGAACTTCATTTCATTGTTTTCACTTGAACACAGGACAGTTTTATTTTGTTAGACGGAAATATGACCATGACATTTTCTTTATTTGGAAATTAGGTGTGGTTTAAACAAATGAGTGTATCTGTCAAATTGACAAAAGTTTTGTGGCAGTTATTTTTAAGTGTCTATTTGGCTGTGCTATTGTGCCCAGATGTTTCTTGAAAACCAGTCCAAATGCTGTGGTGAATGTATTTTGTTAAACATGCTTAGCATTTAAATAGATGACCTTTGAGTAAAGGAAATCACACTTTATAAAATGGATTAGCTTCATCTAATTGGTTCATTGCCATAAGATAAAAAGATTGATATTACTTAAAGAAGAATAAATTCTGCTTCTAGCCCACCTTGGACTTAAGACAGCAAAATCTTTCATGGGTGTCTCAGTCTGGCTCCCTGGACACAGACACACACACACACACACACACACACACAACTGCTTTTACTTCCCCAAATAGCATTTATAAAAATGGAATATATATTATTTCTCTGTCACAAATAGATTAGAAGGGTGACTTTTATTTTACAAACAGTATACCTGTTGAGTTGTAAAATCCTAACAATTACAATTATAATTTATTTCATTTATGCAAAGTATAATTTACTGCTAAATTATGATCTGTGTTACACAAACTACAAATAAATAAAAATGTTAAAACTGAAGTTAAATAAATAGACCATGTAGGGAGTCTGATTATAAAATGTGACTTCTTTTACTGAGATACACAATTTGTTTAGTTTTCTGATATTTTTTCTTAAAATTAGAATATAGGAAAGAAATAATAGTAGTGAATTAGAGGTGCAAAAAATTAACATTGAATGTTGAAGAGATAAAAGTTGCAAAAGTAAATAAGATACTAAGAAATGATAAAATGGCAGAAGAAATGTTAAGTAAGAAAAAGAATAAAGTAGTAAAAGAAATAATATTAAATTAAGAACAAAATATACCTCAAGACAGTGCACCTGTTCCCAGTCTATAAATTTCTTCTTCCCTTCCCTTTGGATTTGTGATACTTTGATTCAATTCCTAAGAATTGTTTTGGAACTCTATCATTACTGTTCTTTCTCAAAACACCTGACCTGGAGGTAGATCAGAAACAGTACCAATTATTGCAATATTGTTATAGAACTTCATTTCATTGCAAAGTCACACTATGAAATCTGCAATATTTAAAGTAATGCTAGATGGATTATTTTTCCATGCCAACAAGGTATACACACACAGGAGCAGACACACAAACACACAGACAAGTAGACAAACATGTGTACACACATCACTTCTACTACATGGACCTCTAG
This sequence comes from Geosciurus inauris, assembly GCA_004024805.1. Classification (NCBI taxonomy): domain Eukaryota; kingdom Metazoa; phylum Chordata; class Mammalia; order Rodentia; family Sciuridae; genus Geosciurus; species Geosciurus inauris. The sequence goes on from PVHX01007607.1 coordinate 51,382, forward strand.
CCCTCTAAACATAGCTTAGAGCACCTTAAACCATTTAAGACTACACAATACAATCAGCTGAGCTGCTTGTGTCTTCTGCCAACAGCATCACTACATATAAGAAAGATTTTTATAGTGTTATGAAAAATGATGCCATCAACTCCTCAACCCTTGTATTCCAGGATGCCTCCTTGAGAAACTGTTAGTGTCAAGGATATCGTAGAAAAATATTTGCTGAAAAAGGATAGTAAAGGCAATGATGCTCAATCAAATGTATGTGACAGACATGATTCTATTCTGTGTATCATGACCTATAAACACAATATTTTTTCTAAAACTAATGGAGATAGCTTGAAGAGTGAGCACAAATAAAAGACTAAAAAGTAATGTTTATTGCACGCTTACAATAGCTTTGACAGAACGCTCACTACTCCATATTTGTTATTTCATGTAATACTTGTGAGAGTCCCAAACTACCATTATCTGAGATTTACAATAAAGAAGTTGAAAATAAGAGTAATAACCTATTCAATTTCAGATAAAAGCTTACATGTAATTTTATGTATATTAATGTAGATGTTAATCTTACAACTATCTGTGCAGACATAATAGTTAAATTATCAGAGATCTCTTTAACCTACTTTCTTCTGTGTTTCCATATGTGTAAAAAAACTAATGGAAGCTCATCTTACTGTGATATATGATGGAGATTTTATGAGCCAAAGTGAGTTAAAGATTTTGTACATAGTCAAATAATCAATGATAACAAAAACCATTTCTTACAAAAAGAGACAATCAGAAATCCTGGGTAAAGCCTAAGTTCTGCAGTGAAAGACTATTTGAAGTGCTTCAGGGATCAGATGATGCTTATAACACCAGGTCTTTCTCTGTAACTGAAAATGTGGTCACGTTCAAACCCAAATTCATATTCTTCCTGCTCTATGATCTCAGTATAAAGAGAACACTTCGGTTGGTGGTGTGGATAGTGGTAGACTACTTTCTTCACATGAATAAGACCCTGGGTTTTTAACTAGTATCACACACAAATAAAATGAAAATGAAGAGATCACCTTCATAAGAATTATAGCAGTCAGTTTTTATGGGAAATACTCTTAGCTTGGTGCGAATCATGTACCCATCTCTATACCAATTACCCTAACCAGGAAGAAAGGAAAATGGATTGACCTTTCCTGGCTTATATTCACTACCAGGCAAATGCACTATGTTCATCCTCTCCCCCTAAACAAACAAACAAACAAACAAACAAAAAAAAACCCACAATTTCAGGGCTTACTAAATGATTTCTTAGTAAGAAAACAAAGTAGTACTATGAGAAGAGAGAAGGATAGAAAAAAATCAAATATCCACTACAGTTGGTTTGGAGAATATTGTTCTCTGGATTGTACAGTAGGAGTCTCATTCACCAAATTAGGCTATTTTGGGGTTCATTTTACCTCATCTTTGGTCCTCTACCTCTTCACCTTTTTCCACATCTGACTGGGCTTCCCTTGCCATGTCTATGGTGCATAGAAGTTGATGATGACAGTGGAAGTACTGGCATAGATGAGCATTGTGGGTGGTAGGCAGAGGGAGTGGTGGCTTTGGCAATGCTCCTAAGAATTTATTCCTTCTTCAGTGTATTACAATGTAGGAAGCAAGGCTCCTCACCCAATCTAGTCAAAAGGCATTTCAGACACAGAATTCATATTTATATGGAAACAATGAGAGATATCATAGTGATTAATATTGTTTTAATTAAAACCAAGCTTTTAAATATAGTCTTCATTTAGACACTGAATGTCACAGTATGCCAATTCTCATTGCCTTTTCAAGTTTTTCTTCCCCCTTTCTCCAAGTAGGATATGTGGAAAGGTCAAAGATACCAGATGATCAGCCTGGCTCAGGACCAATTTAATTCATTTCTCAGTCAAGCAAAATAAGGAGATAGCTTTTAAATCCTATCTCCATTTCTATTTCTTGAAAGTAAGAACCAAAGAGATTTACATCAAGTAAAAAATATATTCAACTACAGATCTTAAAATGATAATATTTACATTGAAAAATAATAATAATAATAATATTTACATTGAAAAAATCAGATAAAATAATTTCTTATATTAAAACAAATTTTAGTTTATATTGCATACTTAAAACAGAAAATAAACAGTTTATTTGCTTAAATAATCACTGAATTCTAATCAAATTATGTGTGAATAAACACAATATTTTCTAATTTTATCAATATCATCAGAATAAATCGAGTGCAACTAAATTATTTAAACATGGAAGGTTTTATTCTATAAGAAATAAGAATTCCAAGCCAGGTGCGATGGCTCAAGCCTGTAATCCCAGCACTTAGGGAGGCTGAGACAGGAGAATCGCGAGTTCAAAGCCAGCCTCAGCAACGGCGAGGTGCTAAGCAACTCAGCGAGAACTTATTTCTACATAAAACACAAAATAGGGCTGGGAATGTGGCTCAGTGGTCAAGTACCCCTGAGTTCAATCCCCAGTACAAAAAAAAAAAAAAGAAATAAGAGTTCCAGAATATTTAAAATTTTTCTTTTCTAATAAATATACCAATAATTTTAAATTCAGACATAGGAGAAACATATTCTATTACATGTATGCATTACATTAGCATATATATTCTACAAAGATAAACAAGCAGGCCTATTTTTTGAGGTATAACTAGAATAGATTATCACCTAAACAGTACTTTCCTCTCAAAAGCAAAGACATGCAGGGCCTTAACAATAAGCCCACAGGTATCTCTCAGGTAGATTTCCACTACTTGTAGACGCAAGGGAAACAGAGCTCTCTTTGCTGTACCAAGGATAGTTTTAGGAAGAGTTCTTTCCAAAGTAGCTCAGGATTTTTCCCAGCCAGGGATTTTAAGACATGACAGAAAGCTCCTATTAACTTAAAATCCCAAAGGCTACCAGTTCAAGGAAAACAATTTATTTCCCAACTTGGGCATAAATCTAGCTCAAGAATAGGACAAGATGAGTATCCTAAGGCATTCTAAGGTTTTCATGATGCCTGTGCTTTCACTAAGAGATACAGAGCTACAGACTACAGAGCTACCAACTAAAGCCACCTGAAAATCAAGAATTAAAAAGCATTGTCCTGTGTTAATGAAAATTTGGAATTTTATAAGAAATCACTTCTGATAATAAGAAGTAAATTAATTTGCCAACCAATGAAATAACAGTCCATTATACTATCCTTTAATTTTTAAATTAAACAGTAATATAATATAGTATGGTATCGGTACCTTTGAATTATTTGGATAGTTTGTTGGTATAGTGTCATTTGAAGATACCTAAATAACTTTGTGCTTGGAAATAAGTCCCCAGAGTTTTACTTGTATAAGGAATAAGTTTACAAAACAAGTTTTCCCACCTAATATGCATTTTATATTAAAAGACAAGAAAGTTCATCTTATGATAATGAAGTTGATCTCTTAGTTATTGCCACTTCACATCTGCCTATGCTCCTTTTTTACTTAAGAGTTCCCATACTACACAAGTGAATTCTTGACAGGATCACCTCTATTTATCAATAAATCTGAACAAATATTTTTCATTTTTATTCAGATACTCCAAATTAAATAGCTCTTTCAAAAATTAACATCTCTATCAAACTCTCAGCACTACCCCCTTAGTATCCTCACACTTTGAGGTAGTTAAAGAGGGAAGGAACAGGAATGGAGCATTATTCTTTGGAAAGGGATTGAGAATCTGTTTGGCAGAATCATAAAATGAAAACAGAATATTTTTGAGTTTAGGTTATAGCTTTAATTTGGCTATTAAGACTGCATATCTCTTGCCTATACTACTATTATATCCCATTTGTTAATACAAAGACACAGAGGTTAGGATTATATTTATTAAGGAAAAACAGGAATAATCCAAATCTGAAATGATACCATAAATTCTTATTCAGTTGTAGTTATATCTTCAAGGGATGGGGAAATAGAGTAGATGGATCAATGGATCAATGAATAGATTGATATATAGATAAAAATATTAAAATAGAAATGTCCTGTCAACCAAGCCATACTATGAACCCAAATTTCAGATCTTCCATGCAAAACTTTTATGCCTGGGCCATGTGTCTTATGTGGTGCAAAGCTTTAACAAGGCTGGGGTTTGTCTTAATTCCCAGAAATGGACAAAGCAAATATCTGCTAAATCTATTCCCAAATTCAAAAGCTCATTATTTCAATGGTATGAAAATCCAATAATACCACCCATGTGGAAAAGGAGAAGAAAGGCAATGTGCAAGTAAGTATCAGCATTCCAATATAAGTTTTACAGTGAGCTACTCATGGACTATTGTTTGACTTGCAATTATGATTATAATATTTTACAAACATCACATCATCTAGAAAGTCATATTATTATATAAATTACAATAAGCCCTGAAAAATTAAATTCCAAAGTTGCAAGAGGGTTTCCATTTTATGCCCAAAGTTTCTTTCCTCTGTCTTCTGTGTTTTACTCCTATCTACCCTAACAGTAGCTATAGTGTGAATGTCACATCCTTAAGAATAGGATCACAAGTGATGGGTACAAACAAAAATCATAACTTTCTGTGATTCTTTTTTATTAGGGTAAAAAAATTATCATTCTTAATTTACCTAGAAGATTTCTTTAAACATTTAATTAGCAATCTGGATTATATGTTTGTGTAGAATGGAATAGAAGAAAATGATTCCCCTAGTTGAGTTAGTCCTTTCTACTTCTGCTCCTTAAGCCCCCCAATTACAGATTTGCTAGGAGAAAAAAAATAAACTATTAAGCAGACTGTCTATCAAAAGACTAATGTCATGAGGATGTAGGAGAAAGGAGACATTAGTAGAGATAAACCTCTGATTCCCTCAGCCATTTAGAAGCAAGAGAAGTCAAATGTATAGGAACTGGATTGATTGTAAACTTCAGATTGGACAGGTGTAGTAACAGTGGTCTATTTAGTATTTTTTAAATAAAGCCTAACTTCTTCTTAGTTCTATACCAGAAAAAATAGAAAAAAAATTGAATCTTTTTATTTGACAAATGGTACCATAAAAATGTGGGTGCAACCAATCTGGGAAACAGTATGGAGATTCCTTAGAAAACTTGGAATAGAACCACCATTTGACCTAGCTATTGGTCTATACCCAAAGGATTTAAAAACAGCATACTACAGTGATGCAGCCATGTCAATGTTTATAGCAGCAAAATTCACAATGGCCAAACTGTGGAACCCACCTAGATGCCCTTTGGAGATGGAGAATATCATGCTAAGCGAAGTAAGTCAATCCCAAAACACCAAAGCCTGAACATTTTCTTTGATAAGTGGATGCTGAGGGGGCATGGGAAGAATGGAGGAAATTTGGATTGGGCAAAGCAAAGGAAGGGGAGAGGAGGGGGCATGGGAGTAAGAAAGATGGTGGAATGAGACGGACATCATTACCCTATGTACACGTATGATTGCATGAATGGTGTGACTCTATGTCGTGTATATACACACACACACACACACATATTCTAAACCACTTCTGCTATAGTTAATAATGGACCAGAGAAAGAAACTATGCAGTAAAAGACTGTTAAGTAATTAAAAATAGTTCTCTCCCCAAAAGTCAAAATCTTTTTCATTGTTGCAATACAGAAAAAGAAATACTTTACATTAGAAACTATGCACATGTATCCATAGAATTCAGAAATAGAGTCATTAAGTAATTGGTTATACAAAGAGATAGAAAATTAAATTAACACAATATTCTTCAGGTATTGTTGTTGTTGTTGTTTTACTTTTCACAAAACAGTAAATGTCATCTGTTTCCCTATTTACAATTTTTCTTTGGGGTAATGGGGACCTGTTTAGAGTTAGGTAAAAGTAAACTGGCCAAGCAGGCTCTGAATACATTTCAATACAAGACACACATTTACACACATACACACAGGGAATACCATCTTGGCTCTTAAGATATTTTATTCAAAATTCAGTTTAGTTGCAACTCGTAATGAAGAAAAGCAGTAAGGTATAAGTCATATCAAAATTACTCCTAACCTCAGAGGACAAGGCACCCCTTCTAAATTCTAGAGTCTAAAGAACACTTGCTATATTAACACACCAATCAATATCCTGAGTCTGGCTAAATGAGAAATTGTAATTGCTCCATAATATTATACACAATTTAAAGCAACAATATGTTCTTAGAAGACAATAAAACAAACAATTCTCCAGACTGAAAACAGAGATGAAAAAACAAAAGGAACCTATTATTTGTTGATCAGTATAGATTTTTGTCATGATTCATAAATCACTCTTGTAAACAAGAAAAAATATTTTACAGAAGCATTTTGAAACTTTCAGATCTCATTTGCCTGACGTACCAATCCTAAGATAAAAGATTTCATATATACTCCTCATTGTTCTGTGCAGTAAATAGAAGCAATGAAACTTGAAGTTGTATGACATTATACAGCAGACCAGAGGCATCCAGGGGAAGGTCCTGAGCCTTCAAGCTCACAAGTACTGTTCATTTCTTCAGACTAGAGAGCATAACCCAGACATTTTCATATATATACATATATAATATATATACATATATATATTTTATATATATAGTGGGTATTTTTACATTTCAAAGTAAATGCTTAAATTGTGTGTCAAGATGTACAACTTGGGAGATTTGACCTAAAAATCTCAATTTAAATCTACCTTAAGCAATTATATTACCTGGGAAAATTCACTCTTTCATACATTAAGAATTAAGAATTAGGTAAGCAGTATAGTGATAGCTCATTTAAGTAGTTGGCATGATTTTTAATTTACCATAGACCTGGTTTACCAGTCCATTCTCCTTCCCTCAGATACTTAACCAGATCCTGTGGACATGCATATGTTTGGATTCATGTTACATTGTGGCCCTTCAGAGAACTAACCTCATACCTTAGAATTATTTTTTTATTATATTCTAGTTTTAGTTTTTTTCTGACTGTCTTGAAATAGCCTAGATTAATCACTTTCAAAAGCCACAGTAACTTTGTTCTGCCTCCTACATTCATTATAATCATTGCTCAAGATCACCTTTTCCCGTAGAATCTATGTGACCATTCCAGCCTATAATGACCAAACCTTTCCTGAAGTCCAAATAGTTGCTTAGAATTTACTCGTGTTTACTCATGCTTTATAAATATGCAAATGTACTTTACTCTCAGAATATTTCACTAATATTTGACTTTTCAAATAACTACAATGAAAACTCTTCGAATTAAACACATTTTTAATAGCATTTTATTTGTAGATTACAATGTGTATGACTCAAAAATAACTTCCTGAACCCTCAGGAAAGTCCCCATCCTGGACCCTATTTTCTCATTTTATTCTATGGTCAACTGCGGTGTTCATGATAAACACTGGACATGAAAAGTGAGCAGATTCTCTTAAGATTTTAAAAATAACCTACCAGAATGACAGATTTGCTAGGTTTTTTTTTTCTTCTTCCCACTGAGAAGTCAGAACCTGAATATGACTTTATTCAGAAAATCTAAACTGTTATTAAGACAATGAAGTAATCAGCCAACTGGGAGCAAGCCCACTTTCCTTGCACAAGATTGGCATGTAGATGGATTAAGATAGAAGTTTGAAGAGAGATGGCAAAGAGATTGTAAATGACATATCCAAGAAAGAAAACATAATGCCTTACCTTTTTTTCCTTTTGGTCTTTCTTTTTCTCCCTGCCTTTCCTATCTCTTATGTTATATTCCTGGTTAATCTTGATTAAGCAAATTTTCTAAGTAAGTAATATTTTTTCCTTCATATCAAATTCCATGTCTGTGTCTGGTGAGTTAGTAAGTAGGTCACTTCCACCAGTTCTGTTTCTGATTAAATTAAATGCCCAGAGGCTCGCTTTCAACCTCAGAAGATGATACAACCCAGATCTCTTAGAGAGAACATCTCTGTATCTGTAAGATTTTTAAAGACCAAATATGCCTCCCTTCACCTACAGCATCCTATCCCTCTAGAACCCTCAGGTACTCACTTCTTTGCCTTTTCAAGATGCTGGTGTCTTGACCCATCTCTGCATCCTCTAGTTTATCAATCCCCTCCCCTGGAGCTTTCTTCTTTTCCTATTCAGCATGAATCCCAAGGTTGGTGGTCTTGATGCACTCCTACAAACAATATTATATTTTTATCCTTTGAATACACTGACCTTCAAACTCCCACCTTTCTCTCAATCCACCTGTAGGGTTCACCTTCTAGGCTATTGAGTACATTAAGAGAAAGCTGCAATGTATGAATGAAACCCTTGTTCTCTAGTTACAGCTTAGTTGCCCATGCCCCTCTGCCTGTCTCTCCTTTGTGTTTTGCTTTTTTTTCCATCATTCCTTCTCTTATTTCCCTGCACACCTAATGCAAATCTGTGTTATTGCCTGAAGCTCACTCTCTATACCTGCAGCATTTAGTTCTCTGAGCAACAGAGAGAATCATTTTTCATTTCCAAAGACAGAGAGGAGATCTGCCTGTAAACCACAGCTCACATCGAAATCCTTTTGTTTGCTTATTGCTTTTATTTATTTACATATAAACATGAGTTTGTGTGCTCATATGTAAAATGTTTATTTTCTGGATTATTTATTTATTTATATGCAAATAATATATTTCCATTAAAACTTAGGATATTATTTTTAGATTGAACTCCAGAATCATCTTGATTTGGACTCAATTCTAGAGAAGCAAGGAGGACTGAAATTTTGTATGGATTTTTTTTGTGTGTAAAATATGTATTCCTCATTTTCTTTCAAGAGCAAAATAAACTTATTGTAACCCTTCAAAATCTAGCTTATATTTTTCATTATGTACTTTCTACTATATTTTGTTATGAACTTAGATTCAAAGATATTTTGGAGATAAGTAAAAATTAATGGAGTCTGTGAATGTGAATGTACCATTTTGAGGTAAATGACTTTAAAAATGAGATTTACTGAGATTTGAATTATATGCATTAAAATAAGGTTTGACAAAAAAAAACTATGTAATTACAACCATCATCAACAGAATATTTTCATCACCCTGGGAAATTGCCTTTACTCTGCAGTCATCTCAATGTCTGGATTGAGGAAACCACTGCTCTGTGTTCTGTCATCATAGCTTAATCTTGCCTATCCCATATAAATGGAAACATACAGTATGTGTTATTTTGTATCTGATGTCTTTTACTCTGCATAATGTTTCTTGAGATTCATTGGTGTGACTGTACAATAGTTTCTTGTTATTGTTACATAGTATTCTCTGTTATGGGTATATATGTTACATTTTGTGAAAAAGCCTTTTCATGGCTTTAAATCAGATTTCAGATAATTTATCATAAAGTGTAATAGTTATTCAAGTAAAATCTCATAGATCTCCAACCCTGTTTCATCCCTAGGGAAAAACTACTGCTATGAATCAACAACAAAATTATTTTTTATGTAAAATACAGGCAGTCCTCTGCTCTACCTATTATAGTTTTAATCAGCAAAGACAATTAATAAAAACAACATGATGAGATATCTGTTTGTTTTATTTTTCTATTTCTTCTGCCTCTGTATTTTGTCACTTGGAATGACATTGAGATGCCTTTCACTTCTCCAAAGCCAGGGACCAGATTCAGAGAGTTGAGCAAACTACTTGAGCTTGTCTTTAATAAGCTATTTGGGTGAATGGTGAAAATCACTCATGGAAATGCATATTGTTGTCCAGTTTAGCTTATTAGCAAGGATATATAACAGAAATTTTAAGGCCAACATCTTAGTTTTCAATTAAGACTATATCATATTATAGTGGTTACAACAAACACATTCCTTGAAGAGTTAAAGTGATGAGAATCCTGTTAGATATTTTTTTTAAATATTTTTTTAGTTGTCAATGAAATTTATTTATTTATATGTGGTGCTGAGGATTGAACCCAGTGCCCCACACATGCTAGGCAAGCACTCTATCACTGAGCCACAACCCCAGCCCTTGTTAGATCTTAATTGCAAATGAATTGACAATTTTATAGAATTTTACAGTCATGTGTGAGGCCATCCTTATATTGATACAACTAAAACTACAAAAACTGGAAATACTTCAGGATCATCAAAACAAATGTCTCGCTCTTAACCTATAAAAAATACCTTTGTTTTATGCACACAAAACATATACAATTATCATTCAAAATTAGCTTTTCAAAGTCTGTGTCACCAAAAATATGTCTAAACATTGTTCCTCTTTTCCTTCCCCCCCAAGCTTGAATATTAAGACTAAAGGAAATTTCCTGTACTGTAAAAGATAAGCTAGGAATGTTAAATTAAAAAAAATTAGTTGTAGATGAACACAATATCTTAACTTTATTTATTTATTTTTATGTGGTGCTGAGGATCGAACTCAGTGCCTCAAACATGCTAGGCAAGCGCTCTACCACTGAGCAACAACCTCAGCCTTGGATGTTCATTTTTGAACAATAAATTACCCACTCAAAAAAAAAAGTAAAGTCATCTAGTGCTTCAATAAAATCAAATGAAAACTAGCCATCAGCTACTTGAACCGTGTTTGTCTTAATATTGGGAATGTTTTTTGTTTGTTTGTTTAGTAATATTTATACACTTCTATTTCTAGACTTCTAAGTGAGTACTTATTCTTTTATCTTGTGTATTATAAAGTTTTAAAGAACAAATATGCATATTTTAAGTGGAATTTAAATGGTATCTTGGATTTTTTCAATAGACATATTTCCTTCTAGGTCTGCTTTATTATTGTCAGATTTCATTTGATCTGCACCAAATCAGTCATTTTTTTGCATTTCTTCTTAGTTCACCACTAATATTGACATATTTGTTGATTAAACTTTGTATTTTCCACTCCAAATTAAGTAATATGGACTTTAGTCAAAATTGAGCTCTCCTTATGTAGTGCCAGCAGCTAAAAAGATGATTGTAGAAAGCACAAAATATAAAGTATTTAGGTCTTTCCTGAATGGGTTTTGCAGTATAATGTTGTGTAACTTCTAAAATATCAAGCTGTGAATGTTACCAAATCTCAGCAGTACAATATCTGATATAGTTTCACTTGTTAAATGGCAATGTTCTCCTGTCTTTCCAAGAGCACAATACACTCCAGCATACACAGGATAGTCCAACTGGAATCGTTTCACAAAATTTTCAGAATATTATGATTTTTAAATACCACTAAGAAGATTAATAATATTAATATCAAATATTTGAAGAATATGTTTAACTACTTCAATTAATAATTGCTATTTGGTAAGAAATATGTTGATATTAAATATTGAGCACAAATATTCAAAATGAATTATCTGTTTAAATTTAGAAATATCTTGCCTGTTTTTCTCAATTTCAATATGAAGTATTTTTTAACAAGCTAAATTAAATATGCTCCTGAATATTCAGGTGAATCTTTAATAATTAAAACAATTCATTTTCCCGCCAAACAATAATCTATTAATCTGGTTTAGCTCTACACCACTCTTTTTATTCAATCATAAGTCTCTGCATATCATATTTTATCACCATCACCTTTTCCTGATTTAAATAGCTAAGAAATGATGGTGAGAGCTATAATGGGATGCTAAGTAACACTTTTTCTGTTTTCTCAATTTGGTTAAGAACATAAGCCTGAGAAAAATAAGTGATAAGTTTTCCCAATTTCAAATAGACATTCTTTGCTACAGAAATGGAAATTCAACATATTCCCACCCCAGTTGCTAAAGAGGAGAACACAGGAGACCAGTTTTTAGAGGGTATTCTAGACAAAATTATCAGAAGGGAGTTGTCTGTGCTTTGCTTCCTCTACCCATGGTGCCCAATACTGTTTTGAGTCAACTAACTTGGTGAGATCTACATATTCATTGCATTTGCCTTTTGTTCTTTAAACATCAAGGCTAGTGTTTTATACCCTTTACTGAAAAGCTAAAGGCAAAGATACAGTTGCATCTGTCTCTAATGTCAGAACTAAGGTCAATACCCACTTCCAAACTTTGGCTGTAAACACATATACACACATGATAGGAGGCTGGTTTGGAGAATCATCTGAAGGGGTCTGGACAGGAGATCTGAAATCACAGATGAGGTGATACTTAAGGAGCTTTGGTACAGGACATCTCACTGGACACACAATTTGAGGAGGTAATCCCCAACCATGAGCCATCATCTACTGAGGGAAGAGTTTAATATTGAAAATAATTGATCTACAGAGTTTCAACCAAGTATTCTGCACGTTCCTAGGCAGCATATGAAAGTCTGCCAGGAAAAAGTTTCAGAAACTGGAGTAAGATATCACCAGCTATATAAAACTTTGCCATTTTTTCTTTAATATTCCTGCCACTTCCCACATTGTCATCTGCCAAGTGTTGGTCAGGCTTGCCTGATCTTATGTGAGGAAATAAAAAGTATTAAATTCAATGAGAGGAAAAGTTGTTGAAATTATGTAAAAAGAATTGTTTCTTAATACCTACAAGTGAACAAAAAGTTCTGGGAGTTGAATGAAATACTGAACAAGTGGAAGAAAGAGGAATTTGACACTATCTTTTAAAGCAACTGATAAAAAGAAAGAAAACCACTTTCTGCATTACAGCCTGTCAAATCCAATCCACTCAATAGTTTGATGATGATTAGAAAAAGCCTAGTGGAACAGTTCTGATAAAGCCTACTTTAAATAATAAGCAGCCCAACCTCAAAGTACCCACCTATGATAAAACATGCTATAACTCAAATCCCTCAAGCTACATGGATTTGAAAGTTTTAAACAAAATAGGTTAAGGATATACCTACCCAGATATGAGTAGAAGCATAAACTGTATAGCTGATGATTTCAAGGAGGAAATATTTAATATAAATTTGGTAATATTGTGGAGTTAATTCTCAAAAGGCACTTGGAGGCAATCTGAAGTAAGAATAAAAATATCTGCTCATTCTCATTGCTTTTCACTCCTCCATCTACATAGACAGAGCCTGAGTGACATGTTTTTAAGAGGCTTGCCTATGTCTAAGTGTAGGCTTGGACTTGTCTAAGTGTAGGCTGGCTCATCCATGTCTAAGTGTGGTACTTCAGTGCCATGTGAGAGTCACAAGAAGCAGAGAGATTGGAAAGGTCCATCATCTCATAATCAAATTGGGTTTATACTAGTCTCAGTTGTAAAATCCTGGGTCTGTATAACAAGGGCAATTGTAATAGCTGAGCCTTGTAGAGTTGATCAGTGGTCTGATTCTGAATATGATTTATAATATTTCTTTTGGATTTTTAACTATATCTAACTGTATGTACTTTTGGTTATATTTACTAAAAGAAAGTACTTTTTCATGTGGTTTTAATTTGATTTTAATTTTTGAAAGGTCTTGAGGTTATATATAAGGAAGATGATAGAGAATATTTGAATTGTGGTTCACCTATTCCTTTGACTGATGTCACCCATTTTCCTGCTTTTCTCTACATTCATTGATCACTCTTTTCATATTTCATTTTCAAGATCACAGTGGAGTAATTCCAGCTCAATCCTTGGACCTGACTTTTCACTTCTGTCCACATGTCCTCTCTCTCAAAGAAGGCCTTTGATTTTAAAAAGGAGCTTATTTGAGCTCAGATAGTTAGTGAGTGTATCTTTAATCCCAATGCTTCCTCTGAACTCTAAACATGTGTCTAACCACTAATTTCAAAGGAATTTCAAATTCATTTGGTATATTCTGCTACGTCATGTGGTTCTTCTGTAAGAACTCACTGATCCAATTTTGTCATATAAAAAGTGATATAAGTTTTAATATGAATGTCATGTTGGTTCCTATGTGATATTTCCCAGCATGGCATGTATTAAAGTCATCTATAGCAAGCTTTTTCCAGTGAAAAAGAAAGCCTTAGTAATCCATGGAGATCTTTGGAAAAAGCTAAAAATTCAACAAAAGCACTCATAATAGCTAGATTGATAGTATTAAAAATCACTAAATTTTCAAAGCATTAAGTTGTCAGTAGAGCTGTGAGTATAGATTATGATTCAAAAGCATTTATTCAAAGGCATTTCTCACTGTATTAAAAAAGTTATATATATGAGCCAGGTATGGTGGCAAATGCCTATAATCCCAGAGATTCTGAAGGCTGAGGCAGGAGGATTGAAAACTCAAGGCCAGTTTCACTAATTTAACAAGGCCCTAAGAAATATAGTAAGAACCTGTATCAAAATAAAATAAAAAAGAGTGGGAATATAGGTCAGTGACAGAGTACATGCTTAGCATAAGCAAGACCCTAGTTTGGATCCTCAGTTGTGGAAAAAAGAACTTGCATTTTTTACTTTTTAGAGATTGACAGAACCTTAGTTTGTGATAAGTTCAGGAAAAATGATCAGAAATATAAGTCTTGGATCTTAGAACCATTTTTACCATATAGAAAGCAATGACTAAACACCCTCACATTTACTTTCATCTACTGGGAAGTGAGAAGCTTAGATACTTGATTGCTAAGTCTGTGCAGTTTTAAAAATCATCCAAGGTCAACAGATTGTAAGAAATAGCGAATGAAGTAGAATGGATTTTGCTAGTCTTTTTTCTTAAGTACTTTGCAACAAATCAGGGAAGTTTTGGACAAAACAAAACAAGAAATCATTTTATTAAATCATTGAGTACAAAATAAATTGCTGAAATACTTCAAAAAAGAGTGACATCAAAATGCCTCTTACTTTATTTGGGAGATGGATTGGGATATTAAAGATAGGTAATATCAGAAAAAGAGTAGCCCCAGAGGAAAAAAGCTGTACTAAGATGTAATAGTAAAGACTACGTTGTGGTTAGTACAAAATAAAATTGTGTAGATAAATATGTGACCATATTTTGAAGGTTCTTAGAGATAGGCAAAGATGTTTGTACTTGGTAGCAGAAAAATACAAAGAAACAAACAAACACACTGAAATTGTGGCATTTATCAAATGATACTCTTTTATTACAGGTTTGCTTTAGTTTCATAAAGCCCAAAACTTATTTTGTTTTGCCCAATTTTTCTTAGGCTTAAGATAACCAGTTTCCCTTTAGAATTAATAATTTCAGCCAAAAAAAAAATGTGCATTTCTGCTGATTCCTTAATAATGTCCTAGGTATTTTCATTTCATAAATTCATGGAACTATCTCCTTCAGTGTCCTCCAGTCTTTGTTTGATAAGTGAATCTATCACTGTAATTGACATTTTGAAGATAAGAAGAAAAATTTTCTTAATTGGATAAATGAATTTTTTGAAAAATTACAAAAGTGATGAGTAAATATCTACTGCCTCTTGATTCAGAAGTATCTGTTTTGTTTCCAATAAAATACAGGTAACATAGGTTGAGTTTGAATGTTTTATAACACATAAGACCACAGAAAAGTTCATGCCATCAAAGTCTCTAGATTGTCTACAAACATATTTTAGGAATAGTACATATTTACTGCCACAGGTAGATTTATAGCATGGTGGTATGATTCGCAGAAATCAAAATAGAAGCCACATCCCACTTTGGCTTGCAAATATTTTTTTCCACTATATTATGCATGTATTCTTTTTCTCTGCATCTCATCTCACAAAAAACAGAACCTGGTAAGCTAAGTCTATTTTCTTCCTTGTTAAAACCTTTTTGTCACTAGAGAACATCATATAATATATTCCTCATTATGAGGTTAGGATATGAGTATGAAACTGTGGTACAGACAGTGCTAGGGTGAAATAGTATTGAGCCCCCTTCCCAATTTAAAGGCAGAGAATTAAAGATAGTCTGTTTTTCTCCTAGAGATGAGTAGTCATTCAAAAGTTCTTACACTTATGGTGAGAGAATGAAGCTTTAGAGTAAAGGAGAATACAGTAGCAAAGGAGTTATTAGGTAACACATTATACTGTTGCCTCCTTTTGTAAATTATCTCATTTTGTTGATATATCCATGCAACATGCTCATTTTAAGCAAAATAAAAAAAAGGGAAAGCTTTTTATCAGAAGCAGGAAGTAAAGTACTCCTTAGAAATAGAAGATGTATACACATGATGGACACTTTAATTAACAAATGTAATCTTAGCTACTAATTTTAAAGTCCACTTTGAGATAAGCAAATAAGAGAATTCTAAGATACTCAAAACCTCAATCTTTTCTAAGTACTTCTGCCACTTTCCTTTCTATACTGCTGGGCACAAAATTATCTTATGGAAAAATATTAATATATTATATTATATTATATTATATTATATTATATTATATTATATTATATTATATTATATTATATATATTATAATGTATTACAGGTTCACAGAGAAAATTCTCACTGTGTGATCTCTTTTATTAAACATTCAAACATTTCCATTATTTCTGTTAGGTAGCCCCAGGTTTTTGTTTCTATAGATGCACTTTTCTAGGTCTTATATTAAAAACCCACAAGTAATTTACCATTTGGATCACCCTCCAAATGCCTGTATATCACTCAGGCAGCTGCATAAATTATCAAATTCAAATTATCTTTTTTATCTTCAATTTTACATTTACATATTGTTTATGTATTTTATAAATATTTTCTTAAGATAGTGCTATTTCTTTTGTATTGACCAGTCTTTTGTAAACTATCAAATATACCTCTAGTCAAAGTGTTTTATTCCATTATACTTTCAACTCTGCATTTATTTCCTTGAAATCCATGAAGAAAACATCAAACAACTATTTCAGTTTTGATATTTTAGCTAATAAAATGTTGGCAGGTGTTGAAAACAAGTGAACAATATATAAAATGCAGCTTTAGGGTTACCCAAATTTGTTAGAATTTTCTCAATGAAAGGAACCACACCTAGTTTCACTGCAGTGACCAAAACATAAGTTTGCTTTATTTTATTTTGACTTTAACTTATTTGAACTGATACAAACAAAAATGTATACATATTAATGGGATGAATTGAATATCATAATGTTCAATACATGTATGCATTAAGTAATGTTTAAATTAGATTAAACATATTTATCTGCTTAAACATTTATCATTTTTTATGATGAAACCTTTCAAAATCCTTTCTTCTCATTTCTTGAACTATAGAGTTTAGAAACTTAATAGATTTAGTTTTGGCACTAACTTTCCTTCAGTGTTCTTTTAATGAGTTTCAGTTATTTTTATGAGTTTTCTTGATCCAATCAAGTTGATTAAAATAGTTAGTAAAATAATAGGATAATATTTCAAAAGGCCAAGGCAAGCAAACCATGAAAGTATAAAAGGGGAAAAATGGGAAGAAGAAGAAGGAGAAGAAGAAGAAGAAAGTGTTTAATTACCAAAATCCTTTAGAGCAGGACAGATGGAAAACCACCATTGTCCTAGTTTCCCCACTTCTATTTTTTTCTTAAACAGAATCTATTATATTCTTGCTTTCCAAAGAAAGAAATAGTGCCTTAATTAGCTTATTTTAGTTGTCACCTTCAAAATCTCAACAGCTTTTCATACCCTTTATTTTACCCATATTTTTATTTCTTATCATCATTTAATTAGGAAAAAAGACCTTTCTGTGCATTGAATTGACAAGTTGGGGAGACTACATTTTTGGGGGGTACCTGGGATTGAACCCAGTAGTGCTTAACCACTGAACAACATCTGCACCCCATTTTTGCAATTTACTTAGAGATAGGGTCTCACTGAATTGCTTAGTGCCTCACCAAATTGCTGAGGCTGGCTTTGAACTCAAAATTCTCCTGCCTCAGCCTCCTCAGCTTCTGGGATTATAGGTGTGTGCCACCATGCCTGGTGAGCCTACATTTAATGGTAACTCTGAAAAATATTTAGGATTTCATAAACAAACTTATAAATAGGTATTAAACATATTTAGCTCAGATTCTTGCTTTCCAGGTGTGTATTTTTCTGTCCCAAAGAAACCAACCCAGAGAGGTTCTATATTGTTATGTTTCCTAACTTTCCTGCCTGAGTACTGGACCCCTTCAAATTCATATGAGTACCTAACTTATTCACAGGAATATTGTAATCAACACATAAATTTAAATGCAGTGAAAATGGTATGTCTACATTCTTCTTTTTTAAACTTTTTTTAAATTTTAAATTCTTTTGGTACTAGGGATTGAATTCAAGGATACTCAAACACTGAGCCACATCCCCAGCCCTATTTTGTGTTTTATTTAGAGACAGGGTCTCACTGAGTTGCTTAACACCTCGCGAATGCTGAAGCTGGCTTTGAACTTACCATTCTCCTGTATCAGCCTCCCAAAGTTCTGGAATTACAGGCGTGAGCCACCATGCCTGGCTCCATTTTTCTTAATATTGCTCTTAAGACCATGTCATTTTAACCTGCTATTTTCTTGTAATTTCTTTATAGCAATATGTCTTAGTTATATTCTTGAATTTGTAGGGAAATTCTATACAACATTTGTATTTTAAATGTTATTGTTTATGAACACTCAAGTTTCAAACTAGTTAATGAATTTCCATGATACTAATCATCAATTTAAAGTCATAAATTTTATAGGTATAATCCAATAAAAAGTTCTTCATTCATGTACAATTTTTTTAATACCTGAAAATTTTATTTTGAAAAGTTCAGATACCTGTAATGTTTTGTTTCAAACTATTATCTTGTGGGAAACATACTTCTGGAAACTATGAATCTTTTCATGTGCTATAGATCGTGTTATAGAATGTATTCTATTCAATTGTGCTTTATGTTAAATATTGTTTGCTCTTCAAAATGTTTATTTAAAAATGTATAAAGTGTGATACTTGACATTGTACTTTAAAAAATAAGGAAAAAGAGACCCTAACTTAAAAATTTATTTTAAAAGCTATTTATAGGAATTCTGGAAAATTAAAATCAATAAAAATTCATTTTTCATAGTACCAAGATGTTTGACTTAGAGCATCAATATTATTGACTCTTTTCACAGTTTTATATTTCCTTTCCAAAGCCTAAGTTAATTTGATTAATTTGGAAATAGAATGTAAAATATCTGATCTTTGATATAAAAGGATTTTATATAAAATACATTCATTAACATTAATTAGTACCATACTGAAGAATGCATAAACACACAAAAAATAATTTTCTCCATCATGCATATACTTCAAGTAGTGATCATCACTATATATAAAGTTACCTAAGCAAATAAGCAAAATTAAATATATGTTTTGGAAAACTTTTCAAATAATTAAAACAAAAATTTTAGAAGAAAATGCATGAATTTAATCTTAATTTTCTCATATGAATTTTGTTTCCATATTCATAAAATGCAGCTAATAATCTTGCTCTGTTTTATATATCTGTATTTGTACTGGCCTATATAATATATCTGGTGATGGTTGTTGTTTTTAATACAGAGTAAAATTCAGATTCATGTGTATTCATGTTTTAAAGCCATAAATTTTATACATGTAATCCAATGCACTATATTTTTCTCTATGCTCTTCCCTGAAATTGAGTCCACAGTTCTAAAAACTGTTTTTAAAAATAGGTTTGAATTCCATCAGGTAAAGAATGTAGGTCTAACAGTTTTTTGTTTTGTTTGTTTTGTCTTATTTTTCTGGTAACCTTAAAACAGTCAGACAGTTACAATATAAAAATGGCCAATAAACCAAAATATAAAATATACTCATGTCAGGATGATAAAAATACGCTAAAACTATGCTGGCCTACATACAATCCTTTCAAATCTTAGCCACAATCACAAGTGTTTACTGGAAGTACTCCCACAGTATTGAAGGATCCAAAACTAATCAGATTGTCTTTTGAACATTTTAATAAAGAGATATGAAGAATGTAGCATTTTGATAAAAGAAAGCTGTGCGGAAAGCTAAGAGCTATGACTACGCATGAACTATTAGGGTAGTTAAGTCTAAAAAGATGTAGCAAAATTAAAGTTCTATTTAACTATGGAAAGAGAGGCACAAGGACAGAGGAGGAAATGATTCCCTCACACCTCCAACATCCAGACTTGATATTCCTATGTGACCCCAGTGATCTTAATGTCTGTGAGCTGACATCCCTAATGCTACTCAATACATTTCAGTGGCTTAGAAAGATTCTGTTCTTTGAAGCTGGAAAATTTATGAAAACACTATGTTCACCAATAGTCTCTTCTAAACTACTCTCACCGTCACCTATGTAACAGCAGTGTGAAACAACTGAGTTATGTAAAGAAAATATCAGTTCATAAGTGAACAAAATTTTATGAAAATAGTGTACAAAAACTGATGGCAATAGTAAATATGCCAACTACTGATATTACTGCCTTTCTATCTATCGCATCTTAATTTCACTCTGCTCCTATGTACATTTCTTGCCTACATTTCATGACAGTAGGTCTTTATAGCCCTACAAATATCTAGTCAACTAGGCTAAGGAATTCTGATAAATTGCAAGGGTCACACTAATTGTGCTACATTTTCAAGATTCTCAAGTTGTTGCTAAGTTTCCTATTGCAATCTTCCAGGGAATCTGACTTGCCAAACAAATAATATGGATAATAGTGCATTAGCATTCTGGAAGAAGAAAACCATCTCAAGTAGGTGGCCATACAAGGTTGAAGCCAAAGAAAAATGTGTATAGAAATGCCTGTCCCAGTCAACCACTAGTTTTTTTTTTTTCCCTTTCAAACAAAATCTTTATGTAAGGTTTAATTTTAGTGCTTGAAAATGTGGAGACTCATAAAAGTGGTTGATGAGATAGAAACAAGTTGACACATACTCTATCCCTAAATTGGTTCATTCTCTATTCCTTCTTCATATTTCCATATTTTCATCTGTAAGTGGGGAGAAAGATATTGCTTTGACATTTATTCCCACTTCAGAATATGAAAAATTCCAAATACAGTATAAATATTAATACACACAGAAAATAATCTTGCTTTCCCTCAAATATATGCATTATTATAGTATTATTCTGTATTATTTATTTGTTATACATATAAATCTTCTAAGTTTCACATTTTAACATTATATATATATTATACATTTATACATATTTATATTTTAAGTGAAGATCCTAACCCTTCTCCTCAAAGATGACTAGATAAAGATATTTATATATATATAAATATAAATAGAATTTGGCAATGTATGTATGAGTTCAAGAAAAGTATGTTATTATGGAGTTTCAGGATTTTCAAAGAATTAATAAAAAACTTATATAACTGAAATGAATAGGATATTATGTTGACCAACATATAATAATATTCTAAGAATATCTGAGAAAGGAACATAAGGCTATTCCAAGAGTCTCTTTTCATTATATGAATTGAGTTTTTGACTACTATTATTTCCAAGGAAAATAGCA
This sequence comes from Geosciurus inauris, assembly GCA_004024805.1. Classification (NCBI taxonomy): domain Eukaryota; kingdom Metazoa; phylum Chordata; class Mammalia; order Rodentia; family Sciuridae; genus Geosciurus; species Geosciurus inauris. The sequence goes on from PVHX01007607.1 coordinate 72,639, forward strand.
TTAAGTGCATTAACATACAATGTATTACCTGTGATATTGAAAATTCAAGTAATTCATCTTAACTTTAAGTAAAATAACTGATTAATGAATGAAATAAACAATAAAATATCAAAATAAGACATTCTTTCATGAAAATATGGCTTTATGAGTTGTATCTCTTGTGTTTCATCTTTAATCATATCAGTGCAGACAATACAGCAACTGTCACACAATTGTATTATCAATTCCACATTTAACTTACGTGCATTTTGATGAGTTCCTTGGAATGATTAATATAATTTTAACTTATGTAATGATATAGTAGTATTTTGATGTTAACTATTTGTTTTCAAAAGAGAATATATAAACTCTAAAAACTAAAATTAACTTCCTTAAATGAAGCAATAGTCGAATATTTTTTATTAAAGGCACAAATTTATTCTCTTATAGTTCTTTTTTTATAATTTTTATTTATTCCTTTTATATATACATGAGAGTAGAGTGTATTTTGACATATTATACATACATGGAGTATAACTTCCTGTTCTTGTGGTTGTACATCCTGTGGAGTTACCCTGGTCATGTATTCATATATAAACATAGGAAAGTTATGCTCAATTCATGCTGTCTTTCCTCTAAAAGGTTAGAGTTTGTGGTTTCAGTCTATTTAGCAATTCATGTTTTCAAATTATAGGTTTGCACTTCAAATGGCTCTATCAATTTCACATTTAAATAGTATGAAATGCATAATTGATGTAAATACTATAAAAAATAAAATTTAAAAGTCATATGTCTGAAATATTTTTCCTTTTTTAAGTAAATTTTTATTCATTCACAGAGAGCAGATTAAAAAAATCTCTCCTGTGAACACTTTCTGTATTCTCCTGTGAGACACCAAATCTTATTATGCTTTACCTACTGACAGATCTGGTCTGTGTGCCATCATTACAATACCACTCTCTGTAAACCATGAGTTCAATAACACAATTTGCTTGGCTAATGTTTGTCTATTTCTGTTAATTTGTGATAAATGTGAGGGTGATGGTGTGTTTCAGGGTGAATTCATTATGACAGTATCTGGTAGTAACCAAACATGAGTTTTGATGATTCCTCATTTAAGAAATTCATGGGTATTTTTTTCTAAACATCAGGAATAACTACATTGTTTTGCCCACAAATCCACATCCACACACATACACAACTCTCAGAGTTTGACTGCTATAAGATCAATCATCATATCATTTTTATTTTCTCATTTTAAACTTGCTTAATGTGACATATTTTTAGTTTCTTTAACTATATAAGGCTAGGCTCAAATGCAAAGGAAAAAAATGGAAAATTGAGTATTTGAATTTTCTATTTCCCAAGTAAACTACATTAAATTATCTGTAGGAAAAGAAGATACCAACATATTTGAGGGAATTTTTTTCAAAATTAATCACATTTGCCTTCACTCATGTCATTACTCTATTATAAAGTGACTTTTATGGGGCTAAATTTCATTTGTTCCAAAAAGTACTGTAGCTCATTGAATTTGCAAAACAAAAAATATATTTGATATCATTCCATGTATAAAAGAACTTAAATAATTTTATACTAGAGGTAGATTTCATGAGGGCAAATAATTTTTTCTAATATTATCATTGCTGAAACCTCAATCCCTTAGAACAGGGTCTGGAATGTATTCTATAGGTAATTAATAAATAAAGTGATAGTGAATAAATTATAAAGTGGGTTCAAAAAGTAGCTGTGTTGATACCGTTTGTGACAAGTTTCTATGATGCAATATTTTCACTAAACTCTCCTCACTACTTAAACTATGTTGGATCACATTTTTATCCTTGGCTTCTATAGGAAGTGGTATGGAGAGATATTGAGGCTATGTGTTATAATTTTGATATCAGGTGTCCCCATAAAGCTTATATGTGTGACAATGTAAGAAATATTATAGGTAAAATGATTGGGTTATGAGAGCCTTAACCTAAGTAGTATATTAATCAATCAATCATCTACTAGAAGTTAACTAACTGGGTGATAACTATAGGCAAGTAAGCTGTGGCTGGGGAAGGTGAGTCATTGGGTTTTGTCTTTGAAGGATATATGTTGTAAGTAGTGAGAGGAGTTTCGCAGTACTTCCTGATAGCCATGTCCTTAGCTTTTCTCCACCATACCCTTTTGTTATAATGTTCTCTCTCATATTGGTTTTAGAGCAGTGGAGTCCGTGGTCTATGGACTGAGAACTCTGAAACCCCTGAGCCCCAGATTAACTTTTCCTCCTCAAAATTGTTCTTGTCAGGTCTTTTGCTGACAGCAATGGAAAAGCTGACTAAAACACTAATCAAAGAAGAATACGTAATTTTAAAGATGTGTAGGGGAAACTGATTTTAAATAAATATAAAATATAAATTAAAGCAAAGGTAAAACTACTCTTGTGGAGCTCTAAATATTAGACAAATGTAGGAAAGTTATAGGAGCATTTTGGAAAGAACATGTTGATAAAGAACATTCTAGTACCTAAGACTGTAAGAAAACCCCCAATATTTCATCAGTTCAATTTCAGAAACAATGTACCTATAGTGCAACAACTTTACTGTTAGTGTAAATTATCTGATTGATAGTATAGGGCTCTTGACATGTGAGACTTTAGGCTTTGCAAAATTGAAAATGCCTGTGGGCTTATATTACAATATTCATTAATAGTTTTCATTTTTATTATAGGAATTAGAATTATAAAATTCAGAATAGTGCCCAATAATTTCTCTCTAAACTGCAGAAGTGAGTATTTTAATCAATTACAGTAAAGAGCCAGGGCTAATGCTTGACTACCTGAAAACCCTAGTTCTTACTACAGCTTACTAAAATAGCAGTATGACTGATGTCTCATTCATTTCTTAAAGGCCAGCAGTGAAATAAAGTTTCTATTGCTTTAAATGTGTGTTTCTAGGGTCTATTTAAAATGGAAGGAATTATTTCTTAAGATTTTACTTTTAATCTCAACTGATTTTAAAAGGAGCACAATGTTCTAGTGGCAATAATACTTCAGTAGAAATAATAATTTGCATTTTATTTCCAACCTTACCAACAATTTCTTACTATTCTTCAGGAAGTCTTTTTAACATCCATGATATTTAATGCTCATATTTTAAAATTGGTATAAAATATTTTATAACAAAATTAATGTTTGTATTTTATAAAATTTTGAGTGTGGTTTTAGGTTTTCTCTTGTGTGTGTATGGTACTGGAGGTTCAATCCAGGGCTTCACACATATTAGGTAATTGTTCTATCACTGCCCTGTTCTATTACATGCCCAGCCCTAAAAAGGTTTGTGTATAGATTTATAATAATTTAAAATATTATAATTTTCTTTGTTTTTTTCTTTTTGAATATAGCAGAATATTATCAATTAAAATGAACTTGTAATATATCGTATTTATATAAATGAAAACATACAGTTTTTTTTCAAAGTTATACTTTACACTATCAGAACATAGAAAATATACTATAGGCATTTTTTTGGACCAAATGTTCTTTTGGTCATGCATACACTATATGGCATGGTTATATTTATGTACATCCAGCTCCTTCTTTATAAATTGTTATACTAATTTCCATACAAGAATTCACATGGCAGCTTTCCTATTAATTGAATAGTTTAGTTCAATTTTTTTCTGTATACATTAATGCATCAATAAATATTTTCATTTATATATACATACACACACATAATCTTCAGGTACAGATGCTTTTAGACATTCTGAAAATTAGAATTTTTAGATCAATGTCTATTACAACGAATAGTTCACATTTCTTTAGATTTTACTTGCTTACTTTTCAAAAAATCTGTGGCAATTTACACTCCCAAATGAAATTTCTGTTTTTTTCCATCACCAGTATGAAAAGGATCATCCTTTTCATTTTCACTAACATAACAGAAGAGATTGTAGGATACCTGAATGTCAGTTGCATCACCCTCATCCCTTGATGCTTAGGGTGAACATTATTTCTTAAGAACAGAGGCCCCACTTATCATTCATGTTATCCTTTAGAGGAAACACTAATTGTATTTAAACCCCTGCTGAGTCCCTAAGGAGACTTCCCTCAGTAGTGGAGTGTGAGAAGGAGATATTTGTTTTGTTCTGCTGTTGCCATTCCTGTTCTTTCCCCCACGTATACATGCACTGTGCCTGTACATGGGTGACTACATGCATTCTACAGAAAAAAATCTGCATGTGTTCTACAAAATATTCCCATGCATTGTTAAAAATAGTTCCTTTAGACAAGGACATTTGGTGAAAACATATAGATAACTTAGCACCTCATTCCTGTTCTTCTGTAGAGGAAACTCAAAGATATGACTAAGGATATATAGGAACTCTCTCTGTGTTTTCAGCACCTCCTCTTTCCTCACCCTCACCTCATGATTGGCTGCATGCCTGACACGGAGCCATACCCCACTGGCTGTAACCTCAGGGCCATGTTTGGTCCGAGGACCCTATATAAACTGTCACACTTCCTGATATAAAAGCGTTCTGCATCTGGTTCCAGCAGAGCAGTTTTACCTAACCCCCGGTGTCTGCGTGAGTGACTCCGAGACCATCCACCCTCCTCCCACAGGACTCCATATTGCTCTTCCCAAGGGCCCCATACCTTCGCTCCCTGGCACTCCAGCTCATGGCAGGCCCACATGAGGCACAACATAAATGACAAGGATATTTAACTTTTGTTTTCTCATGGTAATGGGAAAGGAAATGAGACCTTCAGATGCCCAGAGACTGCAGTAACACCACATACTTGTCTCTGTCTCCCTGACATACCTGGTAGCCTCTGGGGCCTCAGCAGGGGTAATCCTTGGTAGCACTTCTCACTGTGCTTGAGCAGACCTAAGACCTCAACTGGTAGACTTTACAAGAACTGTCTCTGACACTACAAAACCTCTTAAATTTCTTCATTGACCTTAATTTACATTACAAACTCTGTAGTCCCCCCATGACCAATGTAGGCCACTTGGTAGGACTGCTGGCTCTCAGCTAAGCTCCCTTAATATTGCCCTTTCAATATTGCAAGCAAGAGTTGATGAGTTTTACATATATCACATAGGAACTGACCATGGCTCAAGCAAACATAGTATCACATTATCACATTTTAGAAATCCATCCCCAAGGAGAAAGGAATTATTTATAAATATATACTATGTATATGACATACATATATCTGGGGATGGATAGATAGATAGATAGGCACACATTATAGGAACCCATTATATATACACATTTGTCAACCTCTGTGTACGTATGTATCCATGAGTCTATATTGAAGTCTTTAAAACAATCTAATACCAGTGGGTTCAATTTATTCATGTTAACCTCTTCTCTGGTCCAATTTGTAAGTTCCTTCTCTAAAAATGAAAATTCCAGTTTGTTATTTATAAAAAATTTGTTTTGATTTTAGCATGCACATCATTTCACAGTTGCTAATTCATATCCCTGTTGATAACATTAGATTAGATTCATTACATTACAGCATCTATCTATAACTTTTTGTCTTTAGGCTGAAAGTATCTAGTTGAAATATTATTTACCAAAGTTGCTTAAGTTAGTATTTTTCCCCTAAATGCCTTAAGTGTAGGTATGTCATTAATTTGTTAATGTCTGTATTCCATTGTACTTTCCATTTGCACCCTGGTTGGTTTGAATGAGTTTTTATTTATTCATTTATATATTCACTTGAAGTTTATGTAGACCATTGCAATATTTTGGAATGTCAGAGTTATAAAGATATGTAATTAGAGAAGAGTCACTACCTCTCATTTCTCCTACTCCATTCCTGTTTTACTCTTCTATCCACTTATTTTTAACACACCACATGTAGGTAATAAATCCTTTAGTTTATAGTTTATCATTCCTGGTCTGAATGTTTATTTCCCTACAATATTCACATGTTGGCATCTAATCCCTGAGGTGATTGTAATAAGAGGTTTCTACAGATATATGTTAGGGTTTGTTTAATTATCTACATTCTATTCCATTGTTATATCTGCCTGCCTTATGAGAAAACCTACTTTTCTGAATATTGTTGATTTATAATAACTTTAAATTATGTACTTTCAATTTTCAACTTTACCTTTGTTATTCAAATGTTTTTTGCTCTTCAAGTTTGTATTTCCATATGACTTATAAAATCAACTTGATTTTACCCAAATGCTAGAAAGGATTTTGACTAGGATTGCATTGAATATATAGATTCATTTGTGAAGAACTGACAGCAGTATTGGGACTTCTAAGTGATAAGGTATACAACTATCTATCTATTTACTTCTCAAAAACATCTCTAATTACTAAATTTTAATTTTGGTGTAATTGGCTTGGAAGTCTATCAGACTTACCATTAAGTACTTTAATATGTTTACAAATAGAATTACTCTCTTGAAATTCAATATTTTATATTCCTAGTACATAAAATGTAATTGAATTTCATATTGATATTTTATTATGCAGCCTCATTAATCTCACTTATTAATTCTATCATATAGAGCCAGTTGTTTCCTACATAGATGATCATATTCTGTAAATAAAAATATATTTTTTTAAAAATTCTGGTTGATTTAGGTTTTTTTGCTCTTGCTTATTTGTTTTTGCATCAATATCATGTTACTGATTTTTGGGAGAAGATTTCAATCTTTCCCCATTGAATGTTAGCACTAATTTTTTGTCTGTTTGATTGCTTTTGTTGTTGTTGATGTCCTTTATTTATGTGGTAAAGGAAGTTTTATTCCTACTTACTGAGAATTTCTATTAGGAATCAATGTTAAGTTGTTGTCAAATACTTTTTCTGCATATGTTGAAATAATTGTATTACTTTTCTTATTATTATTATGGTAAATTGCATTTATACTTCCAAATATTAAGCCCTACCTTCCTGAGATGAACCCTATTTGGACACAATGCATTCACCTTTTTATGTAGTTAGATTAGATTTGCTAAAGTTTTGTTTAGAACATTTGTATCTATAATGTGATGAATATTCACTCAGTTTTCTTTTCTTGATATATCTTCATCTAGTATTGGTATCAGGATGCTTCTGGCTTCACAGAATGAGCTAGAATGTGTTGGCTCTTCAATTTTCTGGAAAATGTGTATAGTTTTTTATTATTTCATTTTTATCCATACACAGAATTTACAGCCTAATTCCTAGGTCCTGAGTCTTTGATACACTTAAAAATGATTTTTGTGCAAGGTGAAAGATAAGGGTGAACTTTTACTCTATTACATATAGATTTCCAATTTTACCAGCACCATTTGTTGAAGAGGCCATCTTTTCTCCGTGTATGTTTTTGGTGCCTTTGTCTAGTATGATGTAACTGTATTTATGTTGGTTTGTCTCTGTGTGTTCTATTCTATTCCTTTGGTCTTCTTGCCTGTTTTGATGCCAATACATGCTGTTTTTGTTACTATAGGTCTGGAGTATAATTTAAAATCTAGTATTGTAATGCAACTTTTGAGAAAAATAAATAAAAATTAAAAAAATAAAATAAAATAAAATCTAGTATTGTGATGCCTCCTATTTCACTCTTCTCACTAAGGATTGCTTTTGCTATTCTGAACCTCTTATTTTCTCAAATTAATTTCATGACAGCCTTTTCTATTTCTATGAAGAATGTTATTGGAATTTTGATAGGAATTGCATTGAATCTGTATAGCATTTTTGGTAATAAGGCCATTTTGACAATATTAATTTTGGCTACCCAAGAGTATGGGAAGTCTTTACATTTTCTTAGGTCTTCCAATTTCTTTAGTGTTTCATAATATTCATTATAGAGATCCTTCACCTCTTGGATTAATTCCTAAGAAGAGAATTTCAGTAGGTTAAACAAAGGTGAATCAAGGCAAGGGAAGGGGATAAGAAAAGGAAATACAGTAGAATGAATCTAACATGATTTTCCTATGTAGGTATATGAAAAAAACCCAAGTGCCCACTATTATGTACACCCACAAGAATGAGGTCCTAATTAGAATAAGATATATGCTATGCTGGTATAATATTATTAAAATGGATTCTACTGTCATATATAAATGAAAAGAAGCAATAAAAAATATTCCTTGCCTCAAAATCACTTTGATAGTACTAGAGCCAATCTGACTTTCTTTTGATCACATTGACTTAGTTTTTACATCTTTCTTAAAAATGTACTTTATAGCCAGGCGCCGTGGCACAAGCCTGTAATCCCAGCACTTATGGAGGCTGAGACAGGAGAATCAAGAGTTCAAAGCCAGCCTCAGCAATGGCAAGGTGCTAAGCAACTCAGGGAGACTCTGTCTCTACATAAAACACAAAATAGGGCCGAGGATGTGGTTCAGTGGTCGAGTGCCCCTGAGTTCAATCTCCAGTACCAAAAAAAAAAAAAAAATAATGTACTTTATATTCTCTTCAGCAGCCTATTCACCTTAGTTTTTCAGAACTCCAGCTTGATCTCCTCAAGGGAGGGAGTTTCCCAGGTTTTCCGAGATTCACTGCACAACTGCCTCACACTTCTCTCAAAGCAGTAAGCTGGAGAAGTTCAGGACTGACATTATTTGTTCTTGTTTATTCAAGTATCTTTATCCTTTGCGGCATGAGATCTAGTGTCATGAAAACCCTTTCAGTCCCTATTTTTCCATGTTACCAGTAAGTGAAAACATCAGTTTTGTTTGAATTTACATTCACCACTTTTGAATAATTTGAATATTTTTTCTGTTTGAAGGACATTTTTACCAATTTTTATTGTTAAGTTTTTGTTTAATTCTCTCATGTTTTCCATTAGATATTTGTGCTTTTGCACCACAATTTCTAGGAGTTCTGTATGTTTTAATATTTGCTCTTTGTCATGCTGTATGTGATAAACAGTTTTTCAATTGACAACTTTTTATGATATCCTTTTATTATTTTAAAAATTATATAATCAGTTGCATACAATTTTCTTTCATTATTAATTAGTATATTTGCTTATTAATATGACAGTATGGTCTGAGATGACTATACTTCATAGGTTTGTTGTTGTTTGATGGGGTGGGGTTTGTTGTTGCTTATTTTATATTCTACAGTGAGTTTTTTGTTTATTCTTTCATATTTATTTTTCCATATCAATATATTATCAACTTATCTCCATAGAATAGTTCTTTGGTATATCTCAGGAGATTATATTGAATTTATGAATCAACTCTATAAGAATTGACATCTTGCTGGGCATGGTGGCACAGCCTGTATTCCCAGCACTTTGAGAGGCTGAAAGAGGAGAATCGTGAGTTCAAAGCCAGCCTCCACAATGGTGAGGTGCTAAGCAACTCAGTGAGACCCTGTCTCTAAATAAAAACCCAAAATAGCTCTGAGGGTATGGCTCAGTGGTGGAGTACCCCTGAGTCCAATCCTGGTACCAAAAAAAAAAAAAAAAAAAAAAAAAAAGAATTCACATCTTTAAAATGTCAAATTATCCCATGAAGAATAAGAAATATCTTCTGTTTATTCATGTCAACTTCTGTGCCTTTTAGAAGTTTTTAAAGATATTCTTTGTAGAAATTATTATTCCTTTAAATATATCCTTCACTGCTTAATAGGTTATTTTTTCATATTGTAAATGCAGTTCTTTCAATCAATATATCTCTGTTTACAATTTTGGCATATATAGATTATTGATCTTCATAAGTTTTTTTTGTTTTCTGATACCTCATTGAATTGTATTATTGTTTGCTTTAGTTTTATCAATGGTTACATGGATTTTCTTGCCATACTATTATATCATTTGAAAATAAATATAGTTTTACTTCTTTTTTATTTATTTCCAAACCTCTAATCAATTTCACCAAATTGTATTGGCTAATACCATTAGTAAAACATTAAAGATTTCTTGAAATCCAGGGAATCTTTGTTCTCTATTTTATTTTCAAATCTAAGTGGAAATTGTCCAAAATGTTTATACAGAATCTAATCATCTCCTCATTCCTATTTTCTGAGGATTTTCAAAAAAATTTCATTGTGTAGCTATTATTATTAATATTATTAATGCCTTTTTCAAGATCTAAGCACATAGTCATATGGTTTCTTCCTTAATTTTACTAAAAAATTATATGATATTAATGGATTTCCTAATATTGAATCAACTGCATATTTGATATAAATTCTAATATGCCAAGGTATATTATTTTATAAAATGTTTAATTTTCTTAATGTCTAAATTTTTTGATCTTTGCTTATTTAAAGCTAACTTTAACTCACCTAGTTAACAGTATTATATTTTCTCCATTGAGAGAATTACAAAGTCTTTCTTTCTTTTCAATGCTGTAGAATAATTTGTAGAATTCTGGGACTATCTAGTACTTAGAGTTTGGGAGAACCTCCTTTGAAATGTCCTAGGCATGTGTTTTTATGTGTATGTATAGCAGTGCATGAGGTGAGTGGCAATTCCTCCTACCTTATTTAATTTCTTCTCTGAATTGGTCTATTAAGTCTTTCCCAGTCTAAAGAAGACCATATTGGCAATCTGTATTTTTTCAAAAAAATTTTCTATTTTATTTGAATTTTCAAATTCATTTACATATATTTCTTCAAAATAGTTTCTCATAATTTTTTTCCATTTCTTTTTCAAGGGCATTTCTAACTTTCCATTTATAATGAGGAACCTTTGAGATTGCAACTTTTTTTTTTCTTGACCATATTAGCTTGAGTCTCTAGATCCAATTTTGTGTTTATAAGTATTGTAAATGACTTCCAAGTGAAGTGAATGGGAACTGTAAAGTAATCATCTCTGAAAATCCCATTAGATAGTGGATCAAATGTTCCATGCTCTTATTTCCCTCAGGTTATACAGTCATTCCTTATTAGGAGATCAAACCCAGAGGTTTGAAACATGGACAAGACAAAGTTCTTTTCTTCTCAATATCTCTCCTACATTCTCCAACATTGGTTCATGTCAAATAGACAAGCTTTAATTTTTTTCCCTTCATTCTTTTTTTAAAATATTTTTAGTTGTAGATGTACACAATATTTTTACTTCATTTATTTATTTTTATGTGGTGTTGAGGATTAAACCCAGTGCCTCACACATTAAAAGCAAACACTCTACCACTGAGATACAACCCCAACTCTTCTTCCCTTTTTTTTCTCCCATGGAGTGCTATGGCCTACCAATTAGGTTGATCTAGATGGAAGAGGAGATATTTACACTTTAAGAAGCAAATCTAGGATCTACTTTGCCTTTCTACTTTGTAATCTAGGAGATATTTACACTTTAAGAAGCAAATCTAGGATCTACTTTGCCTTCAGATTGGATTTAAAAAGCAGGAGGAATGTAGGAATGTCCTCTTCTTAAGTGTAATTTCCAATTTTATTGCTTTGTAAAAGAGGCTACATAGCACCCTGCTCTGTCCTACTCTACCCATGGCAAAAATATCCTTCTTCTCTTTTGGAGTTGGAGAACTCCAGAGACCCTGATATAAGTAGAAATTGAAATGTACTTATTTCATAGTTGCAAAATAGTATTTCTAATCATATGCTTATTGACTATCTGTATTCCCTCCTTCCTGAATTTCATACTTACCATAGAGACCATGTTTACCATAGATATTTTCTTACCAGTGTTTTTAACACTTTTTCTATAATATGTATTAAAGATAATTTCTTCAAGCAATCTTAATTAGGGTGAAACTATAAAATCTTTATGTAGTCTGTTTTCCCAATATTTTTTGCCTTCTGGATTTCTTATTTTGTTTGTGGTCACCCTTTCCTAAGGATTAAAAAAAATCTTCCCTAAAGATCGTTTTTCTTAATATTTTATGCAGTTTAATTTTTAATACACTTTTTTAGAGCACTTTTAGGTCATAGCAAAATTGAGCAGAAATTGAGCAGAAAGTACAGAGAGTTTCCTATGTCCTCTTCCCCCACACATGCATACAGTATATTTTTATATTTACATAGATAATTAAATTATTCTTATATATTTAATTAGGCACAGTTTTTTCAGTAATGAAAATAGGACACATTAATGTGTTGTGATTATATGCACATCTGCTACTAGCAGAGTAAGATCTCTTAAAACACCTTTACCTTAATTCCTTGGTTACTTAAGTGGCAGCATTTTTAGCTGTTCTTAATATTCTAGGCATAAAAGATTCTTGCAAAGTCATCTTTTTTGTTCTTAGGTTTCAGTTATTTTTCAAAGGAACTTGAGATAACAATATATGCACTTCCATAAAAGAAAGTTTATAAATATTGATTCCTTCTTTTTATAATCCAAACTCAAAACATATATTTAATTTTGGGGGATAAAAGTAAAATAAATCCTAAATGTCCTTGAGCATTATTTTGTCTTCAACCTTCCAGTGTTGAAGACAATTCCCCCATATTTTATAGTTTTGATAAAAGCTGTTGCCCACAAGCTCATGTGTAACACAATGCATAAAAGAGTAAAAGTGAGATGATTAGATTACAAGAGTTGTGATCTAATTGGTGGCTCAGTCCACTGATATGAACTAGCTGGGTGGTAATAATTTTAGGCAGGTAGCATGTGAATGGAAGATGTAGGTCATGGAAATGTGCCTGTGGAATATACATATTTTGTGCTTGTTGAGTGGAGGGAGCTATCTCTACTTCCTGGTTGCCATGTCCTGAGCTGCTTTCCTCTGCCATGCCCTTATGCCATGATATTATCCCTCACATCAGGCCCAGAGCAATGGAGTCAACAATCTATAGACTTAGGCCTCTGAAACTTTGGGTCCCAAATAAATTTTTTCTCCTTTATATTTTATTGTTAGGTCTTTTGGTCACAGTGACAAAAAAAAAGCTAACTAAAACACCACAGTTCACCCCAGAATGATTTTAACTAATAAAATTGGACCAAGAATCAAGTTCATGAATGCTTCCCCTCACTGTAAATGGAGGCTATATAAGTCAAATATACTTATTTTTGTAGTGAGAGGCAAGCAAATGGTAAACATTGGTTGATATCAGATTTCTTTAACATACTACCACTTAAAACAATTAAGCATTGTAATAGTTGTGGTCCTTCAAGGAAACCTGGTTCAATTAATTATACTCATTATTTCCTACTTTAATTTCACCCTGTCACCAAGAGACAATTCTATCTCCTTTGTCACAAGCTGAGACAAACCTCTTTGGGACTTCTTTTGTTTCTTGATGTAAAATATTGCAGACACATATTGACTCCAACTATTAAAACATGAAATTGCTTTGTCTATAAAGACTCTTGGCATGTTTTTATAGAGAAGGCTGTCAGAGACAAAAATGTGATCATGGTTTCTGATATTTCTTCATATATTCTGAAGACATAGCATAGTGATCCTAGGATTGCTAGAGACTTCTGTAGTAGGAACAATATTTACTACATTTTAATCCTCATTATTTTTATTTTGTTTGTTGTAATAAAGCTCTCCTTTAGGGGAAGCATGGCACTTAATGGCACAAACTCTTGATCTATACTGCTTAGGTTTACCCCTTGAATTCACTAGGTAATGAACAAGGAGACACTAGGTAATCAATGACCTCTATCTTTTTATATCTGTTACCTATTCTATTATTTATGCCTTCATTACCTCATATGTATAATAGAAGTAATAATGGTGCCTATATAATAAGAGTGTCATGATAAATGAATATTTAACTCTTTGAGAATCACTTAGAAAAGTGCCTGGCACAATTAAGGTTATCAAAAGGAAAACTCTAATAATTTTTCTCCTCTTTCATTAAATTTTGTATTACACATTATTCATTACAACACTAAATGTGTCCCTAGATGTGTATTGCTACAAAATACACAAAATTTAATTTTTTCTTTTTTGATCTTTGCTCAGTTTCCAAGTGGTATTATTCTATATCATCTTTCCTACTGTCTTCACTTTAGCAGCAAATATGGAAAAGAAAAAAAAAAAAACTCAGTCATTTGCTAAACTAACTAGGACACAAAATGTACCAGATATAGAACCCACATGCAAGCTTTCTATGAAAGCCATGACAGAGACAAAAGAAAGAATAATATGCCTCTGAAGTTCTGTGTGTAACTGCTTTAAAAGGTTTAATGTTTTAGGTGTCATTATTTATCTTTTATCATGGGAAGATTTAAGGTTAAATTTAAGTCACTTAAATGCCTTTAGAAAATATAGACAATTTCCCTTTGTTTTCTGGTTCATTCTGATTTGTCTATCTAAACATTCCATTCCACTGAGGGAAAGTGATTGGCGCAATGAAGATTTATAAAATAATAAAAGCAGGCCTTGCTAGGACTCCTTCGGCTTCATTCACAAAACCAAATTTGAAATAAAATTATCCTTTAGGGAATTTATTGTTATAAAAGTTTGTGTATTTTTATAATGGATATATTTTACATCTAAAACATTCAAATTTTGTAAGATTCTTAAACATTATCTCATTTTTTCTTTGCCACTCAGTTATTAGAAAATCAAAGGTACTATTTTCATTTTAAGTGGAAATAATTGTTTATTTATTTACTGAAGCATCACAGGAAGTATACTGATTGCCAAATTGTAAGATTTCAAGTGTTACTGAAAGTGATGGAAATGAATTATCTTTATTCTCCCCTTTCCCTCATCCCTTTTTTGCTTTTCCTTTTCTATTGAATTACACATTATGATGAATGGACACTATGTAAGTGAACCAACCAGATTTCCTTATCTTAAATAGTATTCTTAGTTCTGATTATTTCTTCAAAAGTTAGAAAACATGAGTTCTGCTCCAGAGTTCCTGTGCACCAGCAGGAGCCGCAGAGGGCCCAGATCCGCTGGCAGAAACCTCCACAGGTGTGCAGCTAAAGGGAGACCAGGGACTGCAACCTCCAGCCACTGAGGAACTCAAACTCAGAGTAAGAGTCCCCGCAGAGACCCTAGTGTGGTGCAGCCCTGCCCAAGGGTAGCCTAGGCTCACCCCAGTTCTACTCCAGAGTTCCTGGGGACCGGCAGGAGCCCCAAAGGACCCTGACCCGCCCTCAGGAACCTCCATGGTTGTCCAGCCAAAGGGAGGCCAGGGTCTGCTACCTCTAGCCACTGGGGAGCCCAAATTCAGGGCAAGAGTCACTCCAGAGACACCAGCGAGGCAACCCCATCCAAGGGCAGCCTGGGTCCACCCCAGTTCCACTCCAGAGTTCCTGGGGTCTGGCAGGAGCTACAGAGGGCCAAGATCCACCCTCAGGAAACTCCACGGGTGTCCAACTAAGGGTTGACCAGAGTCTGATTGCTACCAGCCACACAAGAAGGCACACCCAGTGTAAGAGTGGCCTCCAGAGACCCCAGCGTGAAGAGGCCCCACCCTAGTGTGCTCTGGGCCCGCCTCAGTTCTGCTCCAGAGTTCCTGTGGTCAGGTGAGACAAAAGGCCCAAAACTGCCCTTAGGGAATGCCAGGGTGCCCAGTTGAAGGCAGACCAGAGCCTGCTAGCCTCTAGCCTCAGGGGAGCTCACACTCACAATAAGGGTCACACACAGACTCTCCAGCTTGTGACTTTGCCTAAGTGAGACCTGAGCCTGCCACTAGTTCCACTCCAGAGTTCCTGTTCACCAGCAGGAGTGCAAGAGAAGGGCAAAACAGCCCTCAGGGGCCGCCTCATGTGCCCAGCCAAGGCCACTCCCACTGCCCTCTAGAGGTATGTCCACTACTTCTGCCACCAACTTTAGTGACAATAGTGCCCATCTGGGGACACTGGGAGAACAGAAGTAGCTTCAAGGTGAGACACAGGTAATCTGGAGTGTCAATACAAGATTATAGGATAGAAGCCGCAATACCTCAGATTGGTATTTCAAGAAAGGAAGATACACAATCAACATGAAAAAACAAGGGAAGAGAGTGCCCCAAATAAACCTGGATACCACTGTAACAGAATCCATTGAAAGCACAGTTGATGAAATGTCAGAGAAAGAATTCAGAATGTACATAATTAAACTGATCTGCAAACTAAAGAATGACATAAGTGAACAATTACAGGCACAAGTTGATCAATCCAACAAAGAAATAGGAGAGCAAATAAAGGCAACCATAGATCATTCTAACAAAGAGATAAGAGAGCAATTACAAGTAGAAAAAGATTACTTTAAGAAAGAGCTAGAGATCATGAAAAAAAAAAAACAATCAGAAATTCTTGAAATGAAGGAAACAATTAACCAAATAAAAAACTCAATAGAAAGCATCACCAGCAGACTAGATCACCTGGAAGACAGAACCTCAGATAATGAAGACAAGATATACAATCTTGAAAATAAATTGGACCATACAGTGAAGACGGTAAAAAATCATGATCAGAACATATAAGAAATATGGGACAGCATCAAAAGACCAAATATAAGATTTATTGGGATAGAAGAAGGCACAGAATTTCAAACCAAAGGAAGGCACAATCTCTTCAATGAAATAATATCAGAAAATTTCCCAAGTACGAAAAGTGAAATGGAAAATCAAATACAAGAGGCTTACACAAAACCAGACATACAAAATTTCAACAGATCTACACCAAGGCACATTATAATGAAAATGCCCAACATACAGAATAAGGATAGAATTTTAAAGGCCACGCGAGAGAGGAACCAGAATACATATAAGGGGAGAACAATTCGTATCTCAGCAGATTTTTCAACCCAGACACTAAAAGTCAGGAGATCATGGAACATATTCCAAGCCCTGAAAGACAATGGATGCCAACCAAGAATCCTGTATCCAGCAAAATGACCTTCAGATTTGATGATGAAATAAAAGCCTTCCATGATAAACAAAAGTTAAAAGAATTTACAGCAAGAAAGCCTGCACTACACAGCATTCTTGGCAAAATATTCCATGAGAAGGAAATGATAACCAACAATGGAAATTTACAAAGAGAGGAACTACACTAGAGGAAAGACCATTCAAAAGAGAAAACAACTCAAGGTAAAAACCAAAAACAAACCAAAATGACTGGAATTACAAATCATATTTCAATCATAACCCTGAATGTAAATGGCCTAAATGCACCAATTAAAAGACATGGACTGACAGACTGGATTAAAAAAAAAAGACCCAACAATATGCTGTCTTCAAGAGACTCATCTCACAGGAAAAGACATCCACAGACTGAAAGTGAAAGGCTGGGAAAAAACATATCACTCACATGGACCCCACAATCAAGCAGGAGTTTCCATCCTCATATCAAATAAAGTAGACTTCAAACCAAAGATGGTGAAAAGAGATAAAGAAGGTCATTTCATACTTCTTAAGGGAATCATACATCAACAAGACATAACAATCATAAATATCTATGCCCCAAATAATGGAGCTTCTACATATATCAAACAAATCCTTCTCAAATACAAGAATCAGATAG
>PVHX01007608.1:0-89834 GCA_004024805.1 Geosciurus inauris
AAAAAGACACCTCTGCTAAATTTAAGGTTCAGACAACTGTATTGGAGCTACCATTTCTACTACAGGAGTTTGTGGAAGATACCAGGTGTGTCAGTCAGGGATCTTGGTTGCAGGCAATAGAATCCTCTTGTTTCTTAGTATGTTAAACAAAGGGCTTTAATGAATGTGACTCACATGAAGGAGAGCTGGTTTACCAGATGTGGACAACAGTGGAAACCAAGGCAGTCTGGAAAGTCAAAAGCTCAGAAGCAACTATCTTTTTTTTTTTTTTTAACTCTTTTTTATTTTTTTAGTTGTTATTTTATTTATTTGTATGTGGTGCTGAGAATCGAACCCAGTGTCTCATGCATGCTAGGTAAGTGCTCTACCACTGAG
This sequence comes from Geosciurus inauris, assembly GCA_004024805.1. Lineage (NCBI taxonomy): Eukaryota > Metazoa > Chordata > Mammalia > Rodentia > Sciuridae > Geosciurus > Geosciurus inauris. Next base: position 376 of record PVHX01007608.1, read on the forward strand.
CTACAACCCCAGCCCCACAACAATCTTTTCAGCAGTAGCAGCAGCCACCTAGAAAGGATGCCATGTGCTGCTGCTGGGTGGCATTATCTTCTCTTGATTCAAAGTCCCAAGGAAAGCATCTGATTTGGGATGCCTAATTCCACCATGATGGTAGTGGATAGAGAGCTGTGTGTGGTTTCATAGTGGGCAGAGCATTGCACCAACTCATACACAGTAGTGATTTTTCCTCTTCTATGAGGGCTGGGTGCTGAGCTACCTCCAAAGTGGTCTGTCCTGTAAACTAGGATCAAGGAAAGGTGACTGTAAAGGATGCCAGAGGTAGTAGTTATGGATTAGCACAGGTGGTGACATTAGGAACAGCTGTCAAGGGACCAAGAGAATGTGTCTTTTCTGGTAAGAGATTGAAACAGCATGGAGGATCAGGAGAGAGCACCTGTTCTGTGTCTCTTAACCTCATTTCTCTCTGTTTAGCCTCTGGTCTCATTTCAAGGGAAAAAAAATGGGTTGGGGGAGGAGGTAGTTAGAGAGGCTGGCTGGAGGGACAGCCTGTATTATTTAAGCCCAAGCCGAGAGCTAACATGCTGACTTATGGAGGTCTAGTGAACACTTTTATTCTATCATCTGGAAGGGCTTATTTTTCAGGGGAGTTTTTGTTTTGTTTTATGATATTGGAGATTGAACCCAGGACCTCATGCATGCTAAGTAAGCATTCTAGCACCAAGCTACAACCCCAGACTTTGTTTTTACTTTTTTAAAACATGCAGTCTTTTACCCTACAGAAAGTCATAGACTTTAAAATCATGCTGAATTCTGAATCTGAATATAGTCTTTCTTTCCATTATTTTTTGAGGTTTGTAGACACAGGCTTGACTCGAGTAAATCTGGGAGGTAAAACTTAAGCCCAGTGAATGAAATAATAAGGAGCTCTAGCATGAAGTTCAGGATGTTCTATGGATTGAAGGGGGAAAAGGTTAAAAAGTTATGAAGCTGAGAAGGAGGCATGTTGATCTTTTGTTTACTTTTTGACATGTGACTCATAAACTATTTTTTAAAGTGTGCAAATTAATATTTTTTTTAGTATATTCAGAGTCACTCCACAAATAGCACAAAATTTCTGAATATTTTCATAATCCCCAGAAGAAATGCTGTACCTTCTCACAGCTGATCCCAGAGTCCTAGGCCAGAGGCTGGACTCTGGGTTCCCAGCGAATCAGATCTGGCCACTTACCCCCAATCCAAATGGAAAATGTAGTGGTGAAAATCAGAAAGGAACTCGAATCAATATGGCTATATTGGGAAGGCACAGTGAGATCAAACATTTCAGCCCTGTCTTTGGGGTACTTACATGAGCTGTAGGTTTAAATAGAGGAAGAATGGGGGCATATTTAGGTTAGCATCCTAAATCTCCATTCTAAATGTGGTGTGCATTCTACTATTGTTTTTGTTTTTTAAATATTTATTTATTTTTTAGTTGTAGGTGGACAGAATATCTTTATTTTATTTTTATGTGGTGCTGAGGATCGAACCCAGTGCCTCATGCATGCTAGGCAAGCATGCTACCACTGCGCCATAACCCCAGCCCTGCATTCTACTATTGTAATGAGGCTAGGGTCGCTTCACAGTCACCAAAGACTTTAATGCACATGCTACCCACAGGAGTGTTTCCTCCAGATGTCTTATGGTTGTCTTACAGGTTTGCTTTTTCATTAGCCAATCAGGAAACTGCATGCAAGGACAAGGCAGGGAGGCAACATGGGCTGGGTTGCTCAGGAGTTGTTTCTGTGTTCCATAATTTATAGGCATTTCTCTTTTGAAATCCAGTGTTCTATGTGTATCCCTAAATTCCTATCTCACCATGAGGTGTTTGCTTCAGCTTGGAGGGCAGTCTCTTCCTGGGATGACTGGCCTTCAGGGTTCTGCTGTTTCTGAAAGGTGTAGGGCAATGACTGGAGACATCTAGGTATACACCATTCTTCTAGGTATACATTGTAAAAGCTGCAAATGGAATATCGCTGGGTCATGGGAGAAAACATGTCTCTGATAAAAGGTGCAAGGAGCTACCAGAGAGAAGAGGGAACTTGACTCAGGACCAGTGGGGTTCTTGGCATACATGACAGAAAAGAATTTCAGCACAAACCAAAGGCATAGACAGGTTTATTTAGAAAAGTAAATACATATTCAAAGAAGAATGGGACCCATCTCAAGAGAAACACCTTTGGGGTAAAGGAAGGAATACACACTCAAAGGCAAATGCAATGCAGGATATCTGCAGAGGGAGAGACAGCAACTCCTTGGTGTTGGGTGTTAATATTTATAGATGACTGGTGCTAGGGGCTGGATTTGAGGTGGACCCAGGGTAGAGTTACATAATTTCCTACTAGTTTTCCCTGCACTGTGCACTGCCCTCATGTTACAAAGATTTGGGTCAAGGATGTAGATCAAAGGCATGGACCAAGGAAGGACATGTTACTCGGGAGTGGTAATTGTTCGTGGGTGCTTTCTGCATTTCTGTGATTTCCTTTAAGACTCAGTTTCTTTTCCTTAATCCTGAAATTCCTATCTTACTTGCAAATCTTGAAAATACTCTTATCCTAGTGTCTTCAGTTTTAAAGGCAATGGATTACCAGCTTTAGATAAACAAATGATTCATCAAGATATGCCAGTGTACAAAGTTGAATGGAAATCTGAGCCAAACTTTAAGATAATAAAGGAGACAGATACAAAATGAAGGCAGAAATGCCAAGCTTTATCCTGCTTTTAGTTATCTATTGGGTATCTGCAGGCCCAAATGAAGAGTCAATGTTTCTACCAAAAACAGTTTCTAATTCTTTTATAAAGTCACTTCCCATTTATTTCTAATCATGCCCCACTCATCTAATCCGTAGGAACATCTAACCTACTTCTAACCTACTTTCTGTCTCTGTGGATTTTCCTATTCTAAATATTTCACATACAACATATCATACAATCTATGGCTAGCTCTCTCTCTCTCTCTCTCTCTCTCTCCTTCCCTCCCTCCCTCCCTCCATATCCCCATCCCTTTTTATTTTGAGACAGGGTCTCACTAAGTTGCTTAGGGCCTCACTAAATTTCTGAGGCTGGCTTTGAACTTGCAATTCTCCTGCCTCAGCTTCCCTGGCCTCTGGGATGACAGGCATGTGTCACCATGGCCAGCTTGGTGGCAGCATAAAATTTTTAAGGGTAATACAAGTTGTAACATTAATCCTTTCAATTTTCTTGAGTAGTACTAGTATTAGAATTATTAGGTCATATAGTAACTGTGTATTTAACATCTCCAGGAGCTGCCAGGAAGTTTTCCACAGAAGCAGCACCATTTTACACTCCTACCATCAGTGTCTAAGTGTTCCACTTTCTCCATATGCCACCAATACTTGTTATCTTTTTATTACAACCACTAGTAGGTGTGAAGGGTATCTTTGGGTGTGGTTTTTAAAAATGTTTTTTTAGTTGTACATGGATATAATATCTTTATTTTATTTTTATGTAGTGCTGAACCCAGTGCCTCACAAATTCAAGGCAAGCATTCTACCACTGAGCTACAACTCTAGCCTTGGATGTGGTTTTGATTTGCATTTCTCCTTTAACTAGTAATGCTGAGCATTCCTTCTTGTGCTTATTGGCCACTTGTATATGATTTTTGGTGAAATGTCAGTTCAGATTCTTTGCCTATTTTTAAATTGGTACTTATCTTTTTATTATTGTGTTATAAGGATTATATATTTTAAATACAAACGCCTTATCAGTTGTATGGTTTTCAACTATTTCCTCCTATCCTGTGGGTTGTCTTTTCATTTTCTTGATGATGTCCATTGAGATGAAAAAGTTTTAATTCTGATGGCATGATCTATTTTTTCTTTTGTTGCTTAGGTTTTTGTGTCATATGTAAAAAGGCTTTGCCTAAGCCAAGGTCACTGAGATTTATTCCTGTATCTTCCTTCTTAGATATTTATAACTTTAGACTTTAATTTAGGTCTGTGCTTTACTTCTAGTTAATTTTTGTGTATGGCGTGAAAGAAAGGGTTCTTAACACTTTTGAAGCTGCTATAATTGATATTTTGTGGCAGCACATGAGGAAAAGTGAATAACAGATATATTGATTTATTTTCAGTTTGAACTACATTTTCCAGGGGGCTGTCCTCAACTTCTGTCTTCTTTCAGTCTCCTTTTAAATGTATTTGGCCAGTTACAATGGCTTTCAACACATCTTGATTCACTGATTGCATATAATGCACAAAAAATTATTTATAGTGGTAACCCCTACATAAGCATTATAAGCCAAGATCAAAATGGTCACAGCCTAAACAATGAGATTAAAACATCAAAGAGATATTGTGAATTTTATATCTTGTCTTCATCCCCATTTCCTGGACTATTCTTAAATCTTGGAGTCTCTAAAGTGTTAGTATCTTTTTGTATGCTAATGAGTTCACTAAGGGCAGCCTCAGGATGGGCTGGGCCCAGGAAAGTAGTTTAGGAACATCTAACTCCCCAACCTTTAGGGAAGGTGGAGAGTGATGGTTAAATTCATCACTAGTGGCTAATGATCTACTCATTCATGCCTATGTAATGAAGTCTTCATAAAACCTTGGAAAGGATAGGGTTTGGAAAGCCTCCAGATAGCTGAACCTGTGGAAATTTCTGGAGGGTGGTGCACCAAGACAGGGCATGGAAGCTCTGCATCCCTTCCCATTGCCCTGCCAATGCATCTCTTTATCAGCATCCTTGATAATAAACCAGTAAATCTAAGTATGTGTTTCCTGAGTCTTGTGAGCCTCTCTAGCAAATTAATTGAACCCAAAGAGAGGGTTCTGGGCATCACCATGTATATAACCAGTTGCCAGAAGCACATGTAAAACACCCTGGGCTTTCAGATTGTCATCTAAAGTGAGAGCAGGATGGCAGTCTTGGGACCAAGTTCTCAAGCTGTGGAATCTGACATTATCTCCAGGTAGGTAGTTTCAAAATAGGATTTAATTGGAGGACAACTAGTAAGGGCCCACTGCTTCACAGCTGCTTGCTTGCTGATAGGAGAAATGCCCCACACTTTCTGGGGTCACAGAAGTCTTGTGTGTTGACCGTTGTGGCATGAGAGCAGAGGAAAAACACTGCTTTTTCTACAGAATCTAATTCTTTTTTTTTTTTTTTTTGGTACTGGGGATTGAACTCAGGGGTACTCGACAACTGAACCACAGACTGGCTTTGAGCCCACAATTCTCCTGTCTCAGCCTCCCAAAGTGCTGGGATTACAGGTGTGCCCCAGTGCACCTGGCTCAGAATGTAATTCTATGTTATTCTGTACTTGATCATAGTTATTTCTCTTATGAACTTCTATTCCCTCATGCCTAGCTTTCAGACTTTTCTTGGTTTATTTCCCCTTTTTATTCAAGACATCTCGAGGACTGTCTGTTTCAGTTATCTTTCCATGATACTGCTTGGCTTGGTTTAGTGCCCATCATCTTCTTCCTGTAGCACCCTGGGATGCCTTTGTAAATACGTTTTTTATTATACCTAAAAAAGTATGTTGAAGTCACCTGTGAATGTCTGCCTTGCCTGAAAGGCTATTCAGTCCTCAAGGCAGGAACCTTGTCTTATTCATCTTTGTGACCTCAGTGCCTAGCATAGTGCTTCATAAGTAATAGTCTCCGTAAATAGTTAATGACATGGGCTAATATGAATTCCTTGTAATAGTTCTTCTAGGAAATCTTTTAAGATATTAGTGAAGACTTATACATACTTGGAATTTTCAGGTGCTTAACTTTTGGCATTTGAAGTCATAGAAAATTTAAAATTAAAAAATTTTTAATGTTCTAGATGTATATAACAGGATAATACATACCCATACTACTATGTACATGTGTGCTGCCTAAAGTGTTAAACTTCCACACCATAACCAAATTGTTCTGGGAGTATTAAAAGATTAATTATTGTTTAATGCAGTGAAACCCATTAAGTAATAACATTCCAGGTTGCATACAGGGTGCACACCTGTAATCCCAGAGTCGGAGGAGGCCAAGGCAGGAGGATTGCAAATTTGGGACCAGCCTGGCAACTTGGTGAAACTCTGTCTCAAAACAAAAAATAAAAAGGGCTGGAGATGTAGCTCAGTGACAAAGTGCCCCTGGTTTCAATATCCAGGATGATGATGATGATGATGATAATGATAATAATATAGTAGTAGTATTCCATTTTTGCTTTATTTTCAAAATTAGTCTGGTTTGGATATTTTGAGTGAAGGTGTTCAATGTTGTCCTAAGTGTTTATTTGACAGTTTAATGTATTCTTTTCACTTGTGCAGAATGTTTCAGACGTTTAAGGAATGGTTCTGGCTGGAACGGTTCTGGCTCCCTCCAACGATACAATGGTCAGATCTTGAAGATCACGATGGACTCGTCTTTGTCAAACCTTCTCATTTGTATATGACTATCCCATATGCTTTTCTTTTGCTGATCATCAGACATTTCTTTGAAAAGTAAGTAGAACTTATGTCTTCCCTTCATTCCCCTCCCTTGCTCCAACTCTAGAATAATAAAGTCTTAGATTTGGTGAGATCCTTAATGAATCTCTTGTTTGGAGATTGCTACTTATGGGCTGAAGACCCTCAGGGAGAGTTTGTGCTATCCGGTGTGCACCAAACATAACTTAAAGGCTGACCAAGAAATCTGAGGAATGTGGATACCATTGTGTGCTTTAGTTTAGTGAAGAAAATTGAGATCAAGATAGGTTAAGGGTGAATGGATGTGATCAACTCACATTGTATGCATGTATGGAAATATCACAGTGAGTCCCATTGATTTGTAATTGATTGAATTAATATGTGTTAATAATACTAATAAAAAGTTAAGGATCACAGAGCTTATTAGTGTCAATGACATTATGGGAACTCAGTTTATCTTCCCCTATGTGGGAGTGTCTGACAATACATGTACTTTCCCAGAGGGACAAGGTAAGAAAAGTCTGTGACTCAGGGATGAACTCTCATTGTAAATGCCAGTAAAATAACAGAAATGGCTCATTAAAGATCAAACCAAATATTGCTGCACAGTATCACTTATTTTAAAGGTTTATTTAAAGGTTTTATAGCTGCCCTTCATCTCAAAATATAAGGAAATCAAAGAAAAAATCAATTTCCTTTCTCAGAAAATAGTAATCTTCTTTTTCTTTTTGTTAATTTAATTTAAATAGATATTGCTTCTAGCCTTTTAATTAAAATTGTACTAGTGTTCTGATAACAGGAGATAAATGCCTATTTGTAATCTCTGTTTCAAAAAACTTATTAGTACATTAATTTATTTGGAACAAAAATAATACTTGAATATCAAGAGCTGGAAAAACTTAAGACGAACTCTGATAAGGATCATATTGTCTGAGATTAACTGCAATACAGATCATATGGTTATAACCATTTGGAGGGTTCTTATCTTGATAATTAGTTTGACCAACTCTATTTCATGGACTCGCCAAATGCTTTTTTTGTTTTTTCCAAATACAACTTAACTTGGGCCAATAATATGCTGTTGCTGTTGGAAGAGAAAGCCTCTGAGCTGAATACCCTTGGCTGAGCACATTTGAAATGTACTTCCTTTTTAGCAATTCTACTTTTCACACACAGTTGGATTTGTCAAAAAATGTATAAATAAATAAAGCAGCATTTGCCACTGAACTTCAAATAGAGAATTACTCTTTACTATTCTGAAATATTTGTTTTGTTTTGTTTTTTATTGAATGTATCTGATGGTCTTTGAATTTGGCAATCTGGGTCTATTACTTATTTCCATCCCAGATTTTTCTACTTTTCAGTGGGCAGCTTCATTTTTTATAGTTTGATCAGGACAGTGAGCCAGAAAATTATTTTGGTTGCCAAAATAGCACAGCTGTGGGGGACCAACTTGTTATGTTTTGGTCTTGGCGTCTTCAAGAACAATCAGGAAGAAATTCCTATGACCATTTTTTTCTTCTTCTCAAGAGATTATGAGTGATCTATATCTTTTTTTTCCTATCTTCTTGTAACTTTAACTTCAAGAACTCACCATTAGCTTTTTCCATTCTGTGACACTACAGAAAATTATGTGCCATTCCACCAATCACATATATCTCTTTTAGTGCAATAGAAAGAAGAAACACTTAACATGGGAGAGAGACCACACTTTCTGAAGTATAAGTACATTTGTTTGAGGACTTCCATTATTATTTGTAGCATATCAAGTCATTTATATCATAAACAAAATATTGCTTACACTTTGAATTTGACAGGTACTTGTAGTTTAAGAGATAAAAAAATCGTAAGTGATGATCTCAGTCTTCAGGTGAGGAAATGAGAAGAGGGTAGTCTGTTCAGGCTCACATAGGTTAAGTAAGGAGTAGATCTAGGGACCTGAACTCACAACTGCTACATCATGTTCAGGGTTGTTGGCTTTGGTTTTCTGTTTTTCTACTTCTTGGACTTTCACAATGAAATAGTATTGATAGCAGAAGAAAGTGAATGAATATCTGTGGTGAATAAAGAAGAGATATTTTAAGAGATGATTGAAAATGTGAAATTTTCTGAACTGTCTTAAATTTATAAATTTGACACTGTTTCAGCATATCCTATGATATATTTGTCACAAGAAATCTTCTTTTGTCCTAAAGACTGTATTTCCTATACCTTTGAACTGTTTGAAGTGACCAGGAGTTTTGATATGGCTGGCTCATTTTTGTCCTTTATTCCTAGCCAAGAGCCATTTAAGATCAGGAAGTAATATTCCTTCCCAGAAAGGTATGAGTAGAGAGACAGAACTGATGAGAAAAGAAAGGACAACAAAAACAACAACAGCAACAACAAATAGATAATTTGAAAGTGACTGACATTTAGTTTGTTTGTTTTTTGGTACCGGGGATTGAACTCGACCACTGAGCCACATCCCCAGCCCTATTTTGTGTTTTATGTAGAGACAGGGTCTCACTGAGTTGCTTAGCACCTCACTGTTGCTGAGGCTGGCTTTGAACTCGCAATCCTCCTGTCTCAGCCTCCCAAAGTGCTGAGATTACAGGCGTGCGCCACTGTGCCTGGCTGACATTTGATTTGTATTAGGATTTCCTTTCTTTGAAAGTTTTAGTTTGTGGCTTATATTTGGACTTTTTTTTGGGTCAAGACTAGCAGTTTCCAACTACTTGTCTTCTATGCATTCTTTTATGTGTTCAGAGTTGATTTAAAGGTCTAAACTACTCAGAGTTCAACACTTATAGGATAAACCCATTGTCTCTGAGTAATTTATGGCCCTGTAAGTCCAAAGCAGAGGTGAGATAATAAAATCAGAAGGTCACCTTTCTCTTGTACTTGATTGTGTAAGGTATAGATTGCCCACCTCTACCATTTCCACTCAGCACTATAAGGTCATGATGGGACAGAATGTTCTTTATTCTTTAAATAAGGATAGGGGAAGTGGAGTAAGTCATCTATAGCAATTTATAGGAACTTAAAAAGAGTTGTTACTGGCTGTGCAAAATGGAAATAGTCTCAAAATTGGCACGTTAGAATCGAGTGTTATCTGAGACCTACATTGTTCCAGATATTTTGTTCTCACATGTGGAACTCTGAACAACCCTGCTCACAGAGCCTCTGAGGGACTGGGCCTTAGGGACTGGAGTCAATCTTATGCCAATATGCTGTTGTATCTGTTTATGAGAAGTATTTAAATTTGCCATACTCAATATTTGCCTAGTGCTGCCTTCCTTTTATTCTATAAAAGAATATTTAAAACAAAGGAAAAAATCTGGAATTTGTAGGCTTTTGGCTTCTGGAAGACTGGTGTTAGACAAAGAGGAGCTGACTAATGTCTGAATGAGGTATCTAAAGGCTCAGTTCTGCAATACTACTGAATTTAAGGGACTCATTCCCTGCTAATTAACCTAAGTTGGAACCCTTTACATGAAAGAAGTGTAACATTTGTTTTCCTTCCTCTGGACTTTTCCCTACCATATTAATAAAATGAAAATTTAGCCAAATTAATCTCTAAAGTCCCTTCTAGAACTAAGGCTTAAAATTTCCCTTTTAGCATCAGTTCAGCTTGTCAGATAGTTACTATGTGCTTCATTCATCTCTCCTTTTTCAAAACAGATTTTCAATTAAATACCTCTTCTTATTTATCTATACTTATGTAAGGTGATTGATTTTCTTCTCTCTCTCTCTCTCTCTTTGGTACTGGAGATTGAACCCAGGGCACTTTGCCACTAAGCCACATCCCCCAGCCCTTTTTATTTTGTATTTTGAGTCAGGGTCTTGCTAAATTATGTAGGGCCTCACTAAGTTGCTGAGGCTGGCTTTGCACTTGTGATCCTCTTGCCTTGGCCTCCCCAGCCACTGGGATTGCAAGTGTGTGCCCTAAACCCTGCAGGTGATTGATTTTCTATATTTATTTGAAAAGAATAGATAGAACTGAATTAGATTACTCGATTTATATACTTTCTCTGTTCTATTAAAATGCTATTTCTCTCCTTAAGGCTTATGAAGAGGACCATATTTCCTTTTCTTCTTTAAACTGATGATTTTTGTATATCTTTGTTTCTCATATCAGAATTATAACTGGTTATGCTTATCTCTCAAATCATCTTCTAGAAAGAGATGTTATACTTCATTTGGCTTTGAGATTGGTTTCATTCCCTGATAGCATAAATTTAATTCTGTCCCCACTCCCAATTTCTTCATTTCTAACATCTAAAGAGACAGCACTGAGTCAGTATGAGTGAGAACACTACTATTTTATTATTTTACTAATAAAAACAATGGATGTTTTCACCAATAGGAATTTTCTTTTTTTTAAATATTTTTTTAGTTGTTGATGGATCTTTATTTTATTCATTTATTATTTATACGTGGTGCTAAGGATCGAACCCAGTGCCTCATGCATGCTAGGCAAGTGCTCTACCACTGAGCCACAGCTCCAGCCCCCAATAGGAATTTTCAACTAATAGGTTGGACAAATTAACCAATTTTATTATTTTTCCAAAATCCTGTCAAATAAATTTTTTGAGATTTAGTTAATTTAATTTCATTTCTATGAGTTGGGTACTTTGGGGGGAATTAATTAACCATAGTCTTCAAATCTCAAAGACATAACACATTGTCATTGGTCTGAATAAGAGCTCTTTTGACTGATTTAAATTGCTTTTTCATTAATTGACTTTTCATTCCATTCCCTACTCCCATTCTTCTCCCTGCTGTGTTCCAATGTGTCAGATGGTCCTTTATTTGTGTGACCCAGGAAAACATGTGCTTTTACATGCATGTGTGGTTAGTTGACATTAATGGAATAGCACTAAGACCTTATTCTTTTGTAAAAATTTCAGCATAGTGTTTTATAATCTATCCATATTGCTGTATACATCTAGTACATAATTAGCTTGTTTTTACATGTCTCTGAAATTCATGGGCCATTTCCAAAGGACTTTAGTCCATCTGGAAGTTGAAGAAACTTATACACTTTATACCATTATCTTAGGAGATTTTTCATTCAACTCTCATGGATATTAAAAAATGAATAAATGGCTAAATCATCATTCATAGCTTAAATGTCTTGAATTTAATTAAACACGGAAACTCTCCTAAATAAGTACTAGAATACAATAGACCTGGCAGAAACCAAACTTTATCAGAACTGAAGGAACAACAGAGATACCCCATTATTTTATGATATCAGCTTCATCAAGGTTTTATTTACATAAACTTCATCCAAAATTTGGTGAATTTTGACAAATGAATAGTCATGCAGCCATCACCATGATAATGGTATAAATTTCCATCAGCCTAAAACTTCCCTTTACCCCTTGTTCAGTTAATCCCCTACTAGCCCCTAATAATCACTGATCTGCTTTCTGTCACTGTAATTTTGCATTTTCTAGGATTTCCTATAAAGGGAATCATATAGAGTATAGTCATTTGTATCTGACTTATTCCATTTAACATAATGCTTTTGATATTTTTTTCATGTTGTCATGTGTATCAGTGGTTCCTTGTTATTATTCACTAGCTTCAACATATGAATATACCATTTTACAATTTATTTATGCTTTAATTAATTGATAGAAATTTGTATTTTGACTTTGGGGCTATTACAAATGAAGCTGTTATGAATATGCAAGTATAAGAATATGCTTAGACAGGGGTTGGGGTTGCTTCAGTGATGGAGTACTTGCCTAGCATGTGTGAGGCACTGGGTTCAACCCTCAGCACCACATACAAATAAATAAATAAAATAAAGGTATTGTGTCCACCTACAACTAAAAATAAAAAAGAATATGCTCACACATGTGCATCTGTTTCTTTTAAGAAAAAGCTAGACATGTTTGCTCTTTAAAAGACACTATGAGTGTGTTTCCATACCCTGGGTTATTAGTCAACAATAAAAAGGAATGAACTACAAATCTGAACTATGGCATAGATGAACTGCCAAGCAATGAAAGAAGCCTGACACAGTGATTATATATTATATGATTCCACTTATACCAATTATCCAGAAAAGGCAAAGCTATAAGGATATAAAATTTAAAAAGTGGTTTCCTAGGGCAGGTTCAAGAAGAAACAAGGGGGGCTGGGATTGTAGCTCAGCGGTAGAGCACTTGCCTCACATGTTCGATCCTCAGCACCACATACAAAGCAATATAATAAAGACATTGTGTCCATCTACAACTAAAAAATATATATATATTAAAAAAATTTAAAAAAAGAAGAAACAAGGAACAGTAAATATGCATGAAGGATCATATTGGGGTGATGGGAATACTGTAAAAATGATTCATGGTAATGTATAATTTAGTAAATTTACTATAAAGTCATTAATTTATATACTTGAAAGGGTTTAATTATATGATATATAAAAATGCCTTAATAATTATTATTTAACTATTTATTTTTTGTGGTACTGTGAATTGAACCCAGGTCCTTGTGCATGCTAGGCAAGCACTCTACCTCTGAGCTATATTCCCTTTCCTTTTTATTTTTGGTTGAGGCAAAGTTTGACTAAGTTTCCCAGGCTGGCCTCAAACTTGTGATCCTCCTGCCTCAACCTCCCAAATAGCTGGGATTACAGGTGTGCATCACCATGCCTGGATAATAATTATATATATATTTTTAAAAAGACAATGTAAATCGAATGTAAAGGCAAGTCATAGATGGGAAGAAATTATATGTAAAACATATCTAATAAAGGACTTAATTTCAGTACATATGAAAAAATCTTATAACTCAATAATAAGTTTTTTTGATTTTAAAAATGGGCAAAAGACTTGAGCAAATACCTCATTAAAAAAGCTAATGAAGGGAGCAGACAGAGTTGGAGCTCCTTCAAAGCATTATTACTAGAGAATTTTCGTTATCTGACCTGCCTGGTAGTTCCCTGGATGACACTTCTAAGAAGGCTGTCTTTATTAGCCCTGACTCAGAGCTCACCCAGTGAAAAAGCCTTTCCTTTGGAGATGTTTATCTAAATAATCTGTGGCAATTGATTAGTTTCATTACTTCTTGAGGCAATGGATAATAATCGAGCAAACTATAGTCTAGTGAAAAAGCTTAACATAAAAAGCTAAGAAATGAAGTTTCCATAAAGGACTGCAAATAATCGAAAATCCAGAAGGCCACTTTGAAGTGTAAAGATTTGGGCAAGCCCACGGCTTAATAGAGACCTGGGAAAGCCCTGAACTCTCACGTCTGAATGACCTTGAGGTTCTATGTAAACAGTGAGTGTAGGCTAAGGCATAGTTATACTGCCTTGCTGAATGCTGAAGTTGTGCCCCAACATGCACACAGCCACTTAGTAAAGACTTTGAGACTTAATGGTTCTAGAAATTTAAGGAAATCTCTGTCTAATCATTACCTGACTCCTAAGCTAGCCTAATTGAGACTTCAGTGCCCACACATGACAAAGAATGCAGAGTTTACAGTTTAGTTCTAACAACAGCAAATAGTAAACAAACAAATTCTGAGAAGGGAGGGCAGTCTGATGGTCTGATTTCCAGAGTTGTGACTTTATAGTATTTCACATCCAATTTCCGACAAAACCTTAGGAGTCACGTGAAGAAATAAAAAATTTACTTATTTATGTTCTACACATAGAAAACATAGTGTCCCTGAGAAAGCCTAAGTGTTGGACTTATTAGACAAAGACTTTAAATCAGTTATTTTAAACATGTTCAAAATATTAGAGAAAATCATACTTAAGAACTAAAGGAGAGTTGCTTCAGCATTCTGGTGCTGCTACGCTGCTGAGCCCATGCGTTCGCCTAGCCAAGATGCTGGAGGAGACCCAGACCCAAGACCAGCACATGGAGGAGGAGGAGGTGGAGACCTTCACCTTCCAGGCAGAGATTGCCCAGTTGATTTCCCCCTTTCTACTTGAACAAAAATTCTTCCTGCAGGAGCTGATTTTCAACACCTTGGATGCCCTGGACCAAATCAGATATGAAAGCTTGACGATCCCAGTAAGCTAGACTCTGGGAAGGAGCTGCACATTAATCACATTCCAAACAAATAAGACTGAACTCTCACAATCGTGGATACTGGAACTGGAATGACCAAGGCTGACTTGATCAATAACCTTGGTACTATCGCCAAAGCTGGGACCAAAGCATTCATGGAGGCTTTGCAAGCTGGTGTAGACATCTATCTCCATGATTGGCCAGTTTGGTGTTGGTTTTTATTCTGCATATTTGGTTGCTGAGAAAGGGACTGTAATCACCAAATATAAAGATGAGCAGCTTGCCTGGGAGTCCTCAGCAGGGGGCTGCTTCACCATCAGGACTAACACAGGGGAACCAATGGTTGTGGAGCAAAGGTTATCCTGCATGTGAAAGAAGACCAAACTGAGTACTTGGAGGAAAGAAGAATAAAGGAGATTGTGAGGAAACATTCCCTGTTTATTGGTTATTCCATTAATACTCTTTGTGGAAAAGGAACATGATAAAGAAGTCAGTGATGATTGAAGAAAAAGAAGATAAAGAGGAGGAAAAAGAAAACGGGCCTGATGACAAACCTGAAATTGAAGGTGTTGGTTCTGATGAAGAAGAAGAAAAGAGGGATGGTGACAAGAAGAATATTAAGGTGAAGGACATTGATCATGAAGAACTCAACAAAAAAAAGAGCCCATTTGGACCAGAAATCCTGACAATATCACTAACAAAGAGTATGGAGAGTTCTATAAGAGTTTGACCAATGATTGGGAAGATCACTTGGCAATGAAGCATTTTTCCATTGAAGAACAGTTGGAATTCAGAGCTCTTCTTTTTGTCCCAAGGCATGCTCCTTTTGCCCTCTTTGCAAACAGAAAGAAAAAGAACACATTAAGTTGTATGTGCACAGAGTTTTCATCATGGATAACTATGAGGAGCTAATCCCTGAATATATGAACTTCATTAGAGGAGTGGTGGCCTCCGAGAATCTTCCTCTAAAATTTCCCATGAAATGTTGCAACAGAGCAAAATGTTGAAAGTCATCAGAAAGAATTTGGTCAAAAAATGCTTAGAACTGTTCACTGAACTGGCAGAAGATAAAGAGAACTACAAAAAATTCTATGAGCAGTTTTCTAAAAATATAAAGCTTATAATACATGAAGATTCTCAAAATCGAAAGAAGCTGTTACAATACTACACATCTGCTTCTGGGGATGAGATGGTTTCTCTCAAGGACTATTGAACCAGAATGAAGGAAAACCAGAAACACAGGTACCATATCACAGGTGAGACCAAAGACCAAGTAGCTAACTGCCTTTGTGGAGTGTCTTCAGAAGTATGGTTTAGAAGAGATCTACGTGATCGAGCCCATCAATGAGTACTGTGTCCACGAGCTGAAGGAATTTGAGGGGAAGATTTTAGTGTCTGTCACCAAACTGGGCTTGGAGCTTCCAGAGGATGAAGACGAGAAGAAGAAACAGGAAGAGAAAAAGACAGTCTGAAAACCTCTGCAAGATCATGAAGGACATCTTGGAGAAAAAAGTTTGAAAAGGTGGTTGTGTCAAACCAATTGGTTACTTCCCCATGCTGTATCGTCACAAGCACGTGTGGCTGGACAGCAAACATGGACAGAATCATGAAAGCTCCAGCTCTGAGACAACTTGACAGTGGGCTACATGGCGGTGAAGAGACACCTGGAGATGAACCCCGACCACTCCATTACTGAGACCTTAAGGCAAAAGGCGGAGGCTGAAAAGAATGATAAGTCTACGAAAGATCTGGTCATGTTGCTGTATGAAACTGCACTCCTGTCTTCTGGCTTCAGTTAGGAAGATCCCCAGACCCATGCTAACAGGACCTACAGGATGATCAAACTTGGTGTAGGTATTGATGAGGATGATCCCACCACTGATGACACCAGTGCTGCTGTAATGGAAGAGATGCCATCCCTGGAAGAAGACGACGGACATGTCGCACAAAGAAGTAGATGAAGTTTCTGAAGTGTGTTCACTTGTATGTGTGTTCCCTGTTTCACCTTCATTCCTGATATGTTTTCAAGGACTTTTTTTGTTCTTTGTTTTTGTTAACATTTATTAAACAGTCTGTATGGCATGACCATGACTACTTAAGGGGGAGATAAGATTTCTTTATACTTTTAAGTGATACTGTGATACTTTAGGCACTAAAGCAGAACAAGTAAATGCCTTTTCTAGTTTCACATTCGCTTATTTTAATAGCTTGAGATGTTTGTTCTAAGACATGTAGCCTATCTTTAACTTTGTGGTCTGAAGTGTTCGCTACTGAATTGTATCCCTTAGTAGACCCGACCAAATCTTTTGTCCCTGAAGTGTTCCAACATAGACCTCAATGTTTAAAAGAAAAATATTTGTTAAAATGGCTTGAGTTTCATCTCATTTGATTCCCCTTTTTAAACTTTACATTCCTTGTAGTTACTCATTGTGCATGTACTAGTCCTCTAGAACCAGGTATGTTAAATTGAAACTCCAGGTCTTGTTTTCCAAAGAAAAGCATTTAGAAGAACAAAACTTAACTCTCCCTAGGTGTGTTACAAAGCTCAGTGGAGAGCGCTTGCCTAGCACATGTCGGGTACTGGGTTCGAGCCTCAGCACCAGATAAAAATAAATAAAAGTATTATGTCCATCTTCAACTAAAAAAAATTTTTTTAAAAGTAACTCAGTAAAGCTTGTGAATAGAAATATGTAGTACTCAAGTCAACATTCTGCTTTATAGAGTAATAAATGCAGATGAGGTTAAAAAAAAGAACTAAAGGAAAGTATGAAAACAATGTATTAGCAAATCAACAATATCAGTAAAGTAATAAAAATTATAAATTATAACAAAACCAAATAGAAATTATAGAGCAAACTGCTCACCTCATGAACCAGGAAGCAAAAGAGCATACTCTTAATTATCTAAGAACCTCCCACCAGGTCCTGCCTCTTAGAAATCCAAAGTACCTCTCAACAGTGCCACCTGGGAACCAAAACTAGCCCACGGATCTTTGGGAGACATTCATTCAGCATCCAAACTATAGCACAACACAAGCAAATGATGGATTTTTCCCTGAGCATCTGAAGTTACAGCTCTGGTTTTCTGGTGTCATTGTGGATTCATTCTGAGATTTTGAGCTTAATTTCTTTTCATATTTTTGTAGGTTTGTTGCTACACCTCTAGCAAAAACATTTGGCATTCAAAAGGCAGTTAAAAAAATTACACCAAATACCATCTTAGAGAACTTTTTCAAGCACTCCACAAGGCAACCATCTCAAGTAAGTACATATTCTTTGCTTGTGGATTTAAAGATCTCCTTTCTTAGTGGTTCAGTCATCCATGGCTTACTTTGTTTATGCAAGATATCTCTTCCAGTTGATCAGCAAAGGATTTGATTCATTTTGGATTATTTCTTTGCTCTGTTGACAATTTATATAGCATCCTAAGGTTAATATCAAATTACAAATACATATTATAATATAAAATATCAAATGTTAATAGTTGAACTATTATTTTCAACTATAGTGTTGAAATCAGTACCATGATTGGTAGGTATAAAGATCACAGTTTAATTATAATAGTAAGTTTAATTTTAATGGAAATATATATTTTAAAGTATTCTTATCAAGAAATATAATCATCAGAGCAGAGAAGCCCCATTGGACACTTTTGATGATTGTGGCACCATGAAAACACATGCCATACATAATGAAAGTGTCCATGGGGTCACTTTCATGAGTAGTGCTTTTATTTTGCCCAAGGTCTTCATATACTTAAAAATATGCTGTGTTGCTGATTGTCTCCAGAGAATGAATTTTCAAGAGATTCATAGTTCTCTTTACAATACAGTGGTGGTTGTTTTTTGTACTAGAAATTGAACGCAGGGTAGCTTACCACTGAGCTATATCCCTATCCCTTTTTATTTTTTACTTTGAGACAGGGTCTTATTAAATTGCTGAGACTGGCCTAAACCTGTGATCCTCCTGCCTCAGCTTCCTGAGCACTGGGATTATAGGTGCCCACCACTCTGCCTGATATAAGGCATCCTTCTCAAGTGTTGATGTGCACTGAATTTTTAATTAATTAATAGTTGTAATAAATAGCATCCAGGTCAGTCTTTTGTTCACTGCAGTTTCATTATACTTCCATAGTTAACATGACATATGAAATGAAACTTCTACAAACACAGCACACCCTTGAACTGGGGGTGTAGCTCAGTCATAGAGTGCTTGGTTAGCGTGTCTGAGGCCCTAGGTTCAATCCCCAGTACCACAAAAAATAAAGTGGCACACCCTCCATGATTAATACAGAGAGCTTTCATCAGTCATTTTAAAAGTTGAGTATATGCTAACACCATTTTAGGACAGATAGATTCTTTGAGGGTCCTCAACACTATGAATTCGGTTGTATCTACTGCAGCTATTTCTCTCATTGTTCTGCTGGGCTCCCTGCATAGGAAGGCAGGTTGAGGCTTGACCAGATCTCTTTGGAGAAAGATTTGAAAGAGACCAACATCTCTGACCAACAGATCAATTATTCTGCTCTTAATCAAATATAGTGACAATGGAACTTACTATCTAGCCTTTCCCTTAGCAAAAAATATAATTAGAATTTATGTGGAACAAATAAGTTCTGGAAGGGAGCTAAAAAAAAAAAATGTGGCACTTGAAGGCTCACCTAAAGCTAGTTCTGGTCAATGAGCATGTTCCTATTGGCTAGACTGACTCAACCATGGATTCACATAGTTTTAGAGCAAAAGCCTCACTTAGTGCAGTTTATTTTAAAGGTGAGACATGAGAGTCAAAGAATCTGGGTGAATCTACCACAGGCAAGGAGCCAGGAACCTGGCCTCCATTCATTGCTCTTCCTTGGGGCCACACTACCTCTCCTCCAGGCTCTGCCTGTGAAGCTATCTTGTACTCTCCAGTCACTACAGTGTTAATAGTAATATGTAATGGAGAGGCTAAAAGCATGATTGTGAGGACAGGCTGTGGGAGCAGAGCAGAGACCAGTTCTGTTGCAGACCTCGTGTGCCAAGATGGGCAGATTAGTCTCGCTCTCTGTGCCTCAGTTTCCTCTTTTTTGAATTGAGCACAATGATAATGTTTCTCTCTCAGGGTTCTTCTAAGGACTGAATTAATGCACATAAGGGCTTAGAATGATGCCTGGAGGTAGTGGATGCTCAGTAAAGCTCTTATTATTTGTACCATTAATTTTGTGTTTATCATTTCCTGGTCTCTACAGGAGCATTTTAAAATATGTTTGCTCAATTCTTATTGAATTATTTCTTAGTTGTGCTTGTTTTCATTCCAATAACATCTTGGTCAATATTCTGTGCATGTAATTGTTCAATAATTGTTTGTTTCACATACTAATTAAATACTTCTAGAAACTTTTGCTTCCAAGATTTCTCACCCAATAATATTGCCATGCATGAGGACAATATTGTCAAGACTAACTTCTAACTAGGTCTATCTCTACTCAAAAACAGGAAACAAAAAGTCTTCAAATCCTATACAGTTATTATCTTTTAGATGCATGTATTAAGCAGATATTTATAGAAGTGATGGGATAATAACAAAGTTGGATTTTTATAAGATCTGGGGAAATTCCAGAATGAAGGTGAGGATTTAAGGTTTTTTGCTCAGTGCTAAATCTCCAATGCCTAGAATAGTGTCTGATGCTAGTAAGGAGAGATTATTTTTGAATGAATGAGTAAATGAATGAATGAAATGTTTAAAACAGTAAAGTTTGACCCAGAGCCCTTTCATTTTCAGAACACACAGAATACAATGTAGTAGCATTTGAGAATATATCCTGATCAAGCAATAGGATTTGAATTATATCATGTGTCTTGGGAATCAATAATGTTTTCAAATTATTTTAGAAGGAAAAGAATACTTTTTTCTTAAATAATTTTCAGTCCATGTTCTCCTTTCTGTGTTTGGCCATAAAGATCTATAGCACTGACACACCAGTCAATCTTTGACATAGCACATTCCCATCCCTTGATCTTCAAGCTGTTCCTGGGAAGCTGGAAGCATACAGCCTCATTACTATGCCATTTTCCCCAAGGCAGAATGTGGAGCTGGAGATGGTGCTGCTAGGAGGCTACAGAACTTGGTTCTCTGTTATCAGTTTGTTGCCCTTTCCATCAGTTTCTACTGCCCCCATGCCTTCCATGTTCCTTCAAGGGAGTGAATATGCAATGCTTTCTGGGTTGTAGTGTCCATCCTTGGTTGTTAGACCCTCACTGTGAAGAGCAGAGGCCTAGGAGAACAGCGTGAACTTTATCTCCACTTTCAGTCTCCATCCTGCTCATTCGTTCTTTACACACTATAAGAGGGAGACCTTAAAACACAAGTGGCTGGTTCTGCCCCAAAGCCCCTGCCTACTGGCAGGAGCACTGGCCAAGGCCCAGAACTACCTCCAGGGACCTTCGCAGAGCCCAGCCAAGGTCAGACCCAAGACTGCTACATACCAGTCTGCTGACCCACGCGGGAACCCAGACCCAGGCCCAGGACTGCCCTCAATTCCACGCCGGAACCCTGCTGACCTGCGGGAGCCCAGGCCAAGGTCAGACCTAGGATCGCCCCCTCCAGGCCTGTGGGAGAGCCCAGGCTCAGGACCACACCTGAGCAGAGTCAAGTTCCTCACTATTGCTTCCTTCCCATGTCCATCTTGGGACACTGCAGCCATCGCCATAGCTCTTCCCACATAGTAGCCTCCACCTTGAGACAACAGACAGGGCCTGGAGGCAGCAGCCTGCCACAGCTCAGCACACCATAGCACTGCATCTCTGATCAGTCAACCCAAACCCATTGTAAGTCCCACCCTTTCAGCCCCATCTCTGAAAGTGTTTGCATCTATCTTGGGCCACCTCAACTGCTGTCTTGAGTTATCTCCACTACCAACACCACCATCTTTAGTTGCAGTAGTGTCCATCTGGGGACACTTGCTGGGGACTGGAAGTAAACTCCAAGGTGAGGTATAGGTAATCTGTAGGGTCACTACAAGATTATAGGATAGAAACCACAATACCTCAGATCGTCACTGCAAGAAGGGAAGACACATAATCAACATGAAAAAACAAGGGAAAAAAGAAAGTGCCCCAAACAAGATACTACAATAATAAAATCCACTGACAGCACAGTTGATGAAATGTCAGAGAAATAATTCAGAATGTACATAATTAAAATGATCTGTGAATTAAATAAAGTAAGCAAATACAGGCAAAAATTGATCACTCCAGCAAAGAGATAAGAGAGCAAATAAGCCAACCATTGAGACCAACAAAGAGAAAAGGGAGCATATTCAGGTAGCAAAAGATTACTTTAAGAAAGAGCTAGATACTGTGAAAAAAACCAATCAGAAATTCTTGAAATGAAGGAAACAATAAACTAAATAAAAAACTTGATAGAAAGCATCACCAGCAGACTAGGTCACCTGGAAGACAGAACCTTGGATAATGAAGGCAAAATATACAATCTTGAAAATAAAGTTGAAGCTGGGCGCGGTGGCTCACGCTTGTAATCCCAGCACTTAGGGAGGCTGAGACAGGAGAATCGCGATTTCAAAGCCAGCCTCAGCAATGGCGAGGCGCTAAGCAACTCAGTGAGACCCTGTCTCTACATAAAACACAAAATAGGGCTGGGGATGTGGCTCAGTGGTCGAGTGCCCCTGAATTCAATCCCCAGTACCAAAAAAAAAAAAAAAAGAAAAGAAAGTTGACCACACAGTGAAGATGGTAAGAAACCATGAACAGAACATCCAGGAATTATGGAATAGCATCAAGAGACCAAATCTAAGATTTATCAGGATAGAAGAAGGCACAGACTTTCAAACCAAAGGAATGCATAATTTCTTCAATGAAGTAATATCAGAAAATTTCTCAAACATGAAGAATGAATTGGACAATCAAATACAAGAGGCTTACAGGGCACCAAATGTACAAAATTACAACAGATCTACACCAAGGCACATTATAATGAAAATGCCTACCATACAGAATAAGGATAGAACTTTAAAGGCTGCAAGAGAGAGGAATCAGATTACATATAAGGGGAGACCAATTTGGATCTCAGCAGATTTTTTCATTCAAGACCTTAAAAGCTAGGAGATTATGGAACAACATATACCGAGCTCTTAAAGAATGGATGCCAACCAAGAATCTTATATCCAGAAAAATTAAGCTTCAGATTTGATGATGAAATAAAAACCTTCCATGATAAACAAAAGTTAAGAGAATTTACAACAAGAAAGCCTGTACTACAGAATATTCTCAGCAAAATATTTCATGAGGAAGAAATTATAACCAACAATGAAAATCTGCAAACTAAAATAAAGGCCAATCAAAGGAGAAACCAAGTCAAGGTAAAAACTAAAAATAAAACAAAATTACCAGGATTACAAATCATATTTCAGTAATAACACTAAATGTGAAGGGCCTAAATTCATCAATTAAAAGACATAGACTGACAGATTGGATCAAAAAAAAAAAAAGACCCAAGAATATGCTGCCTTCAAGAGATTGATCTCACAGGAAAAGACATCCACAGACTGAAAGTGAAAGGGTGGGAAAAAATGTATCACTCACATGGACCATGTAAACAAGTAGAGATTTCCATTCTTATATCAGATAAAGTGGACTTCAAACCAAATTTAGTAAAAGGGATAAAGAAGGACATTTCATACTGATTAAGAGAATCATACATCAATAAGACACAACAATTGTAAATATCTATGCCCCAAACAATGGGGCATCTATGTATATCAAACAAATCCTTCTCAACTACAAGAACCAAATAGAACACAACACAATAATACTGGGTGACTTTAACACACCTCTCTCACTGCTGGATAGATCCTCCAAACACAAACTAAACAAAGAAACCACAGAACTTAATAAAACAATAATTTAGACTTCATAGACATATATAGAATATTCCATCCATCAACAAGTGAATACACTTTTTTCTCAGCAGCACATGGATCCTTCTCCAAAATAGATTATATGTTATGCCACAAAGCAAGTCTCAGCAAATACAAAAAAATAGAGATACTACCCTGCATTTTCTCTGACCATAATGGAATGAAATTAGAAATCAATGACAGATTAAAAATAGAAACTACTCCAACACCTGGAGACTAAATAATATGCTATTGAATGATGCATGGATAACAGAAGACATCAGAGAAAAAATTAAAAAATTCTTAGAGGTAAATGATAACTTTGATACAACAAATCAAAATCTCTGGGATACTATTAAGGCAGTGCTAAGAGGAAAGTTCATTACATTAAGCTCATTCATTAAAAGAAGAAAAAGTCAACAAATAAATGACTTGACACTGCATCTCAAAGTCCTAGAAAAAGATGAACAAACCAACACCAAAAGAAGTAGAAGACAGGAAATAATTAAAATCAGGGCTAAAATCAATGAAATTGAAACAAAAGAAACAACTCAAAAAGTTGACAACACAAAAAGCTGATTCTTTGAAAAAATAAATAAAATTGACAAATCCTTAGCCACCTTAACCAAAAGAAGAAGAGAGAAAACTCAAATTACTAAAATTTGTGATGAAAAAGGAAATATCACAACAGACATTATTGAAATACAGAGGATAATTAGAAACTATTTTGAAAATTTATACTCCAGTAAAATAGAAAACCTTGAAGACACCAACAAATTTGTAGAGGCATATGACCTACCCAAACTGAATCAGGAGGACAGACACAACTTAAACAGATCAATTTCAAGCAAGGAAATAGAAGACGCCATCAAAAGCCAACCAAGAAAAGCCTGGGAGACAGATTCTCAGCCGTCTGGTCCCGGGCTTTTCTCTATAAGACCTACAGAGAAGAATTAATACCAATATTTCTCAAATTATTCTATGAAATAGAAAAGGAGGGAACCCTTCCAAACTCATTCTATGAGGCTAGTATCACCCTGATACCAAAACCAGACAGAGACACATCAAAGAAAGAAAACTTTAGACCAATATCCCTGATGAATATAGATGCAAAAATTCTCAATAAAATTTTGGCAAATTGCATACAAAAACATATTAAAAAAATAGTTCACCATGATCAAGTGGGGTTCATTGCAGGGATGCAAGGTTGGTTCAACATAATCCATCACATCAAAAGACTTAAAGATAAGAATCATGATTTTATCAATTGATGCAGAGAAAGCATTTGACAAAATATAGCACCGTTTCATGTTCAAAACACTAGAAAAACTAGGGATAGTAGGAATATACCTCAACATTGCAAAAGCTATCTATGCTAAACCCAAGGCCAACATCATCCTAAATGGAGAAAAAGTGGAGACATTCCCTATAAAAACAGGAACAAGCCAGGGATGCCCTCTTTCACCACTGCTATTCAACATAGTCCTTGAAACAATAGCCAGAGCAATTAACAGACAAAAGAAATTAAAGGGAGACAAACAGGAAAAGAAGAACTCAAACTATCATTATTTGCCGATGGCATGATTCTATATGTAGGGGATCCAAAAAATTCCACCAGAAAACTTCTAGAATAAATTAATTCAGAAAAGTAGCAGGATATAAAATCAATACTCATAAATCAAATGCATTACTATACATAAGTGATGAATCCTCTGAAAGAGAAATTAGGAAAACTACCCCATTCACAATAGCCTCAAAAAAAAAAGAAATACTTGGGAATCAATTTAACAAAAGTGGTGAAAGACCTCTACAATGAAAACTAGAGGACACTAAAGAATAGTGGATAGGCAGAATCAATATTGTCAAAATGGCCATACTACCCAAAGTGTTATACAGATTCAATGAAATTCCAATTAAAATCCCAGCATCATTCCTTATAGAAATAGAAAAGGCAATCATTAAATTCATTTGGAAGAATAAGAGACCCAGAATAGCTAAAGCAATCCTTAGCAAGAAGAGTGAAGCAGGAGGCATCACAATACCAGACCTTAAACTATACTATAAAGCTATAGTAACAAAAATGGCATGGTACTGGCACCAAAATAGACATGTAGACCAATGGTACAGAATAGAATACATAGAGACAAACTCACATAAATACAGTTATATTAGACAAAGGTGCCAAAAACATACATTGGAGAAAAGATAGCCTCTTCAACAAATGGTGCTGGGAAAACTGGAAATCTATATGCAGGAAAGAAAAAAAAAACCCAAAACAAAACAAAACAAAACAAAAAAACCTTACCTCTGGGTATTGATCCACATTTAAAAAACCGATTGGTTTCACATCAAAATTCTAGGACTGCATTGTCTCTGGAATCATCAGATAGGGATGTGACATGTGCTTTTCTGTTTGCTGCATCCACATGGTTACTGCTTATTTCCTCAGTGCCAAAGTTGAGGGTCAGTTTTAGGCAATTTTAATTTTTTCATAATGTAATTAAGAGGAAAAACTTTTTTCTTATACACAGATCTAAGAATTGATATAATTTTGAAAAATTACAGGGCATATTTCTTTATGGGAATAAAGACTGTTGCCCTAAGTTTAATGTATAAAACACACCTGTGTTAAAATCCTGGTATGAAATGGATCTGGCCCACTTGATAATTTGTATTGTCTGGCCCTAGTTTACCATCAAGCTTGTAACTTTTGAACTAATCCATCATCCATATTGTTTCTAATTTTAAATCATAGCCTGTTAATTAGTGTTTCCCAGAGGATAAATTGTCATTATATTTTCCAATCATTATTTTAACAATTGTAAATATTTTAAATTAGTTTGAAATAAGCTGTATATCTGATTAAATGCCAAAGTAGATGACCAGTACCTGTTTTTCTCGAATTATCTTCTAAAGCTATTAGATCATGTGAAGTAACTGCACACTAGTCTAAGTTCCTGTCAACACTGCTACAAATTTTAGCTCTTGGACAGTCACTAAAATGTTTAAGGCTTCAGTTTTCCTACAGGAAAAATTAGGAAATTGGGTTTGATTGATATTTCAAACTGTGCTATTCTATCTTGCGCGTAGCAGGTCTAAAGAAGTTTTATCTGAGTGAATGAGCTCAGGAATGCAACTTGAACATGTGGATTGCTACCAACTTAGGAAGATTTGGTCTTTCTCAGTAAAATAGCTAGGCTACTGACATTCTCTCTGTTGTCTGTTTTGTTTTGTTGGTGTATGTTTGTGTGTGTGATTCCATAAGCAAAAGAGATAAATTCCCCGGCTCACGGTCTCATGGCAGATCTCTTATCCTTCGTATACAAGCTTTTGTAATCCAAGCTCACTGTCTTTTGACTGCCTGTCCATCTGATTCTGCTCTTTATCACTCATTGACTCATTTCATCTTTTTCAGACTGATATTTATGGGCTGGCAAAGAAATGTAACCTGACGGAACGCCAGGTGGAAAGATGGTTTAGGAGTCGGCGGAATCAAGAGAGGCCTTGCAGGTTGAAGAAATTTCGGGAAGCCTGGTAAGAAGGATGGTCAAAGCTTTTGCAGCGCTGCAGAGTTATGTGGAACAGAGAGGTCCTCTCAGAGAGGATATTGACATTGGAGTGGAGGAAGGGTTCAACCCCAGCTCTGTTATGTCACATAGGGTGGGTGTTCCAGGTGCCTGCTTCTTTCCCTTCTGTGCTTCCATTCCCTGCTCTCTGAAACGGGCCAGCTATGAACTCTCTGAAGTGGACAGGAGAAACTAAATACTTAGCTTCAAGTCCAGAAAAATCACAGACCTGCCTTATCTGGTGGTACCTCTTCTGGAGCTGAGGTTGGCACTAGGTCACAAGCTTTTTCTCCTATTTCCATTCACTATGATGGTAAGAGGAGAGGAGATCTCAGAACACATCCCAGTGTGTTCCTCAGGACACTAACTGCAAGGACCTCTTTCTGTTTGACGTGGTTCATGAGCCCCAGCCCTACCTGTGGATTGTACAGCCTGTGCCTCTTGGTTCTCAGATGGCTTAGCAGGAGGGTCAGAATGGGCTGGGGCATCAAGCATGGTTTACCTACAATAGTCTCCGGGCAGAGAGGCTGCACTAGATTTATTTTTTGTTTGAGTTCCTCTGGGATTTTTCTCCCTCCAAGGGAATATTGTAGCACATTGGGTCACTCCCTTGGTGGCAGAAACTGTGCCCCCAACAGGTGGACTAGATCATTGCTCTTACTTACTATATCTCCTCTTCTTTATATCCAGATGAGTGTGTTATTAGTTGGGTTGTGTCTGATACCACATTTGACACACCAGTGTATTCCTTCTTTCTGCCTGTTTCTTTCTTAAGACCCTTACATGTTCTAGTGACTTCTACCAGGTAATTTTATTTTGATATTGAAATGAATGACTGGCCAAATTAAGAATCAAATAAATAACTGGAGCCTTTGGCAAAACTTCAATGACTTCATTTAATTTCTCTATACATTCCTGAGTCTGTAATCCAACTGTGAAGCTAGCTAATGTCTAGAGGGACAGACCAATTCTTCAGGATGTCTCAAAACACTCTCTTTCTGGTCATAGGCTTACAATGTCTTTCTTCCAGTGGCTTCACATGCATGGCCTTGTTATTTCTAACTGGCTTCTCTCTGGTTTTTAGCTTTTGAAAGATTAGTTAATATTGCTTTGCCACTGATGTCAGGTTGGCACAAGGGATATCTCTAACTCATCACCATGAAGCAGGGCATAGTAGATCAGGTCTCATATTGCACCCTCCTTTTTTCCTTCTGACATTCATTTGTTCTTGCTAACAGATGGTTTTTATCTTAAAGTGCCCAGACAGGAACTCATTCTCTATCTCTGAGATGAATCATATTCCAGTGAAATTCTCTGGCAATTTCTCATGCATTGTAGTGCCTCTCAGTCTATGAAAGTGTGTTTGATTCTCACACCAACAGGGTGAGGCTTATTACATTTGAGAAATGAAAAACTGCACATCTGTCTAGCTTAAGGAACTGGCTCAAAGTTACCTAGCTGTCTGAGGAGCTGTAGTACCCAAGTCTTCTGTTTTCTATTCTGATATAATTTCTGCTGCCTCATATTGCCCTTGCCACTTACTGCCTCCCTCTCACCAAACAAAGCATACCCTACACAGAATAACATTTGGAAATTTGGAAACATTTGGAAGATGATCACGGAATGCAGGCTATAGAAGGGAATTTCAAGTTAGCTTAACCAGTCAGTCAGGTCATACAGAGGTTTATATTGAATATCTTCTCAGCATGGAGCATTATCCTAGATTGTATAAAGCTCTAGATTTTAAGAGAGAAGTAAACATGTAAGGCCTGTTCCCTAGCCTTACCCAGCTGACTGGGGAGACCAAACCATTATCCATGAAGCCATAACACCTATTGTTTTTCCACTCCAGCAATGCAGGACTGTACACCAGCAGATCCATGGTCATGTTTGGATGTGCTCTGGGACTTCAGAGGGGTGTCAGCATGTCTGCAGCATTACACAAAAGCTTTTCAGAGGAGACAAAAACCTTCTTATCTGGACCTTGAATGGGTCGAGTTTCCATAAGAAAAGAAAGCGAGATTTGAGCATGGAATTTTCACATAAAACAAAAATGCAAAGCAGGAAATTATATAATATGTTCAGGAGACAGTGAACCCACAAATAAAATTTAAGCTTTATCTTATTTAGCAATGCCACAAATGTATTCTGGCAGATAACTGTTAGAAGTTGATTATGAGCCGTGCGTGGTGGCGCACACCTGTAATCCCAGCACTTTGGGAGGCTGAGACAGGAGAATCACGAGTTCAAAGCCAGCCTCAGCAATGGTGGTGAAGTGCTAAGCAACTCAGTGAGACCCTGTCTCTACATAAAACACAAAAAAATAGGGCTGGGGAAGTGGCTCAGTGGTCATGTGCCCCTAAGTTTAATCCTCAGTACCAAAAAAACCCCCAAAAGTTGATTATGAGCTATGTAAACAGATGAAGGTAAAAATGCCAAGCTGTTACATTTTTACTATTCATTTTTTTCTATTAATTCCTAGAATGTACCTCATAAATCAGTGCTTAAGGTACTATCCCCAGGCATTTTAGAAATCTCAGGAAACTTATATTTCCTAACACTAACCTCTTACAAATTACTCTCCAACAGACAGAAAATCTTGTTGGAGCTCTCCATAATGTCTAGATGGATTAACCTCTGAGAACCCTGAGCTCAGTTTATTATTTCCATGGTTTTTTTCTTTAGTGGTGATCCCTGTGTCCCATGCCACAGCATTCAAGATTTTAGTACTCAGAGAGTTTTTTTTTTTTAAGTCAAATTCCATATTACTTGGCCATCTTTCTTTCTTTTAAATTTTTTTAGTCGATTGACCTTTATTTATTCATTTATTTATATGTGGCACTGAGGATCGAACCCAGTGCCTCCCACATGTGAGGCAAGCGCTCTAGCATTGAGTCACAATCCCAGCCTGCCATCTTTCTTTTTAAAGTAAACATTTTCATCTAATAATAAGAAGGAACTCCAAAGTTCCCAACGTATATAGATAGAATGCCCCCAGTGCCAGAGGGATTGGCAACTGACCCTTGCCCCACCACACAGGTACACTGCCTGCTCCATTCCACCTCTCCCACTACAGAACCCCATCCAGCCCCACTTAGCCCCACCAGTTTCTGTCACCATTTGTCCAAGTCCACACTGCCCAGTTTCTCTCTGATTCCACCCTGCAGTCCACTCTTCTTCCACTATACCAGCTTTGCCTAATGGATCAGTTTCTGAATTTTCCAGTGTTTTTTCTTCCTTCCCACAACTATGTTTATGTACCACAATTATGTTTATGTAAGCCTCTCCTGGGGATAAGAAGGAAGTTTTACCCTCTTAGGTTCATTTGAACCAGGTAAAAGTGCATCAGCAAATACATCATCATTCACCTTGTCTGTGAAGTGCAGTAGTTCTCAAACTTCTTGGTCCAGGATTCCATGTTATTTTAAAAGTCCCAAGAACTTAATTAGTCAGACATTTACTATATTACATTAAAATAGATATTTATAAATATGAGACTACATGAGCACACCTTTCACAAGTGCAATTTAATTCAGAGCAACAATAGGATCACATGTCATCCAACCTCTAGAATTTGCCACTGCAGCCTTGTGAGGGAATAAGAGTGAAAGGGGGAAATACTGTTTTAATATTATAAAAATATTCTGACCTCAGGGATCCCTGGTTCACACTTCGAGTATCTCGGGTATGGTAAGATGAAACCTGAGTAGAACTGGTCGAGAAAAATGTGAAACTTGAGTTGTACTCTTGCATCTGATTATTATTACTTAATGACCTTGATGACTTACATGATCTTTCTCAGCACCAGTTTCCTTTAGTATTTATCTTATCTACTTTTTACGGTTGTAAGAATCAAGCAATGGTCTGCCAGAAGTGGCTAATTATAGTATCAACTTTGTGATCTTATTAAAATAAACGTTAAAATCTTGATAAAAATGTGATAATATGTACTTAGCATAGTGCCTGGCACAGACTCAAGATGTCAGTAAATGTTTGAGAAACAAAAGATGTGCCACCTAGACTTTTGGCTGCATTTGTGGGCTGTCTGGCCTTACCTCTATTTTTTGATCCTTGTCTGGACAAGATAACCCAGGGAGCCAAAGTAATGCTCTCTGGGCCAAACACAAAGACAACAAGTGCAGACAGGTCTCAACTCTCATTTTGTTAAATGCCCTTTGAGTATTTTTATGGTTCAACTTTCTGAGCATTAAATCCCACTTTTTGTCTCCTTTTTTCTCCTAAAACAAGCCACAAAGAAAGATTACAATCTAACTCAGAGGCAATGATAAAGTTCAGGAAATACTACTGGGTGCAGAGTCCAAAGACCTGAACTTACAGCCTCAGCTTTACTATTCCTCACTACATGAACTGGGAAAGTAGCCTGGTTGTAATGAGACTGATTTTTCATCTACAAAATCAGTATATGCTTATGTCCCTATTTCCTACCTGTCTGTCTTATAGGGATATTGAGGAAAACACTGTAAGGCTTCACACAAATTTATTTTTGTATTATTATTGCTTCAGCAATCATTAGATAAAATAACCATAACTTTTAATATAAGCTTTTTGTTCATTTTGGAAAGTTGCAAACAATGCAAAAGTAGAAAGACTACATAATGAACTACAACTGCTATTACTGATCACCAAGTTCAACAATCAACTCAAAGCCAATCCCATGCTATCTAAATACCTCCTCATGCTACTCTCCCCAGTCCTAGGTAATTTTTTAAGAACATGTCAGGCGTTGTATGATTTAATTACATAGGATTTAATTACATAGGATTATCTCCAAAAGGGAAGAACTCTTTATTTTAAACATAAATGCAATACCATTATCATACTAAAAGAGTTTTAATTTGCTAACAGCAGATATTTAATGAGTATTTGAATTTCCTTCATTGTCTCATAATTTCTTTACAGATTGTTTATTTGAATCAGGATCTAAATTTAGATTCATATGTTGCAATCAATTGATATGTCTTTTAAGTTCTTAATATATAAAGTTTTCACCATACATGAGAAGACTATTTTTTTTTTCAAATTCTGCTTTTAGGAAAAAAGAGTAAAATATGGCCACATACAAGTTTTTCAAGTAGGGTTTAAGTGGGAATAAAATAGGTTTTTTAAAAACTTTATTTTATTTATTTATATTTTTATGTGGTGCTGAGAATCAAACCCAGTGCCTCACACATGCAAGAGTTCTATCACTGAGCTACAACCTCAGCCCCTAAAATAGGTTATTAAGCTAATTAGATTCCTTCTCTTTATGTTGATGACAATCCTAGGATTAATTCATTATATTTTATGTGTCCAAAACTGGCCTAATCATAATAATAATAGCTACCATTTATAGTTGCTTACTTCTTACTAGAACTATGATCAAAACTTTTGTAAATTATCTTCAATTCTTTTTACATTTTGAGGTAAGTTTTGTTATTCCCATTATACAGATGAGGAAATTAAGACTTGCTGAGGTGAAATGATTTACCTAAGGTTGTAGACATCTAATAAATGGCAGAGCCAGGATATGAACTTAGATTTCTTTGACTCCAGAATGCATGTTCTTACAAACTCTGTCATACAAAATCCTTTTCTTCTCAGATGTCAATCATGTTTATAAGGGTGTAAAGAGTTTTCTTTCTTTTGGCAGCTGGCGATTTGCATTTTACTTAATGATTACTGTTGCTGGAATTGCATTTCTTTATGATGTAAGTTGTTTTTTTGATATCTTTGATTGGAATCTGCCTTTAATTTTTAAAGTTCTTGCCTATGAATTCCTTTAGGATATAATACTTCCAATAAGATAACCAGGTTTAGAACGTTCTCTCAAGATTTAAGACTTCTCTCAAGTATTTTATTGGTATGGATGTCTCAAAATATTTTTATTGCTGCAGACACAGTAATTGAATTAGTTCAGAAATAATTTTTTTAGTAGATTCACGTGTTTGAAATAATTCCCTCAATGAGATAGCACTATTTACTGATCCCAGATTCAATAGAAGCAGTGAATTTGGCAGGGGTATTATATAGGAATATGGATAAATACCTAGACAGGGAGAACTATGTACAACAGAAGCAACAGGAATATACAAAATCGAGTCTTCCTGTGCAGTTTATCTTTGCCCCCAGTAAACATCAGGGAGAGCTTGTTTTCTGTTGAAATCAGCCTTTGACTCTGACAAATTTATTTCTTCTCTCCTGGCTTCCTGTTTGTTTTACAGAAACCTTGGGCATATGACCTCTGGGAGGTTTGGAATGGCTATCCCAGACAGGTAAGACCTCTTTGATATAGCCCCTCCCCCTTTCAACACCCAGCCCCCTCAAATTGTCCCTTAGGTCTTAGTCCTCTTCCTACTCTCTGCCCACTGCCATGCCATTACCTGGATATTTCTCCACCTGGGTTTCCTCATCCTTGGTGACTCATCACTTTTCTCATTCCTTAGTTTTTTCATAGGTTAATGAATGATATGTTTGGATTTAAATATTCCATTTTTCCATTTGTTTTTATTTGTATTCACTCTATTCCCTTTTGTATTCCCATTTTGCTTTTCTGTGGGACAGTTAAGGATTTTTTAAAATACAATTCTGTGTCTTTTCTTTCTTACTATTATTTATTTATTTATTATTTTAAAAATATTTATTTATTTTTATGCAGTGCAGAGGATCGAACCCAGTGCCTCACCAGTGCTAGGCAAGCGCTCTATCACTAAGTTACACCCCCAGCCCCACATTCAGTTTTCAAAAGTTTCTATTCCCTTTCTTCCTTTATGTTGCCTTTTTAGTGCTCTTTATTCTTTATTAGTTATCCTAGAGATTACTGTATACATCTTTGACTAATTGGAGTCTAATACAAATTAGTGCTCTTTTCTTTTTTCAGTTATTAAAAGGTCATTAGAATACACACCATTTACCTTCCTGCTTCAAAGGTTTGAAGTTCTGCATTCATTTCTATTACTGTTTTGTAAATCAGTCAAGTTATTCTTTTCTTGATATCCATTACTTCCTGCATTGCCATGCTTCCATATAGGATTATTATCCTTCTGGCTGAAAAAACAAAAATCCCTTTGGTATTTTTTTAATGGTTGGTCTGCTAATTTTGTTTGGCTAAAAATTATTGTATTACCTTTGTTTTTTTTTTTAATTTTTTTTAGTTGTTAATGGATCTTTATTTTATTCATTTATTATTTATATGTGGTGCTGAGGATCGAACACAGTGCTAGGCAAGCGCGCTACCACTGAGCTACAGCTCCAGCCCTGTATTACCTTTGTTTTTTAAAGGACATTTTTCTGGGTACAGAATTCTAGGTTAGCAATTATTTTCCTTCAATACTTTAAGGATGTTAATCTGTTTTCTTTTGGATTCCATGAGCTTCTTTAAGAATTTACCTGTCATTTTTACTTTTGCTTCTTTGAACATAATGTCTTTTTCCTCTAGCTGATTTTAACATTTTATCTTATCTTTCAGCAGTTTTATTATGATATATGTAGATGTAGTTTTCTTTGAACTTTTCCTGCTTAGTGTCTATCTTGCTTAGTACATCTGGAATCTGTGCTTGATGTGTTTGGTCAGTTTTGTAAAATTCTTAGCCATTGCTTCTCTTCCTTCCTCTCTCTCCAATCTTCTGGAATTCCAGTTACAAGTGTGCTAATATACTAGACATTGACACTAGGCCTCATATATCTCTTATGCTTTTAAAACTCTTTTCAATCCTTTTTCCTCTCTTTGCTTCAGTCTTGAGAGACTGACTATATGCACAGTCTTTTGGATTTCTGCATGTCATGTGAAGTGAAGCACTTTCTTTTGTTCTGGACTATTTTTTTCAGGGATGTTGGTATGGCAAACAGCCTCAGAATATAGAGATACTGTCTCCCTTGGGAGGAAAGAGAAAACATGTTGCTATTCATGGTGAAAGAATCAGGTCCCCTAGCTCAGAGTTCCTTTCATGCAACACAACCCATTATGTATGAGGTTGTCATCTGGTCCTCTTTGTTTAGTCCTATGGGAATTAAGGATGAAAGAAGTGGCCCCATACTCATAGTCTGGCTACTGCTATTACTATAAATCATAAAGTATACTTTGTCTCCTGTCTTCTATTAGCACCCAAGAAACTTGTGGTAAATCAGCATGCAAGTGGGTTAAAATTTCAAGTTACTTTACAGATGGGTATTTTTTAGATTTGCATGTCCTCTAGTTTACTAGTACTTTTTCCCAGCAATGTCTAATCTGCTGCTAAACACATATTTTGAATTTATAATTTCAGTTATTATATTTTCCAATTCTCAAATTTTCATTTAATTATTTTTAGGGGTTCCAGTTCTCTATAGAAAATTTCTATTTTAGCTTGTTTTTTTAATGTTATTTTGAATATAAATCAGATAAGTCTAATGTGTTCACCTTTGAATCTGTTTTCTTTCTTGCTTCTGTCTCTTTCTGCTTTATAGCTTTTGAATGACAAACATTGGATGCTTAAACGTATAGATGGTCAGGATGATATTTTGCTTCTAAAAGTATTACTTCTATTGGTCATTGAAGTATGTCATGTGATTGATCTACTTTTGATTTTGTATGGACCACAATCTTTGTGAGGGTAGATATGTTTCTAGCTTAACCATATTTTTCACTGTTTTCATCAGTGGTTTTAAATAGAAGAATACAGTGTTTACCATGACTTCTTTTCCTTGGGTGGCCCAAACACCAGCGTACCTCCTAGTATTATGAGATTACCAAAAATCCTGCTTAACTTATACTGCTTTTTTTTTTTTTTTTAAAGTTTCTGGCCTCCATAACTGCTTATAAATTGTCCTATGCAGAATTTGTGACATGCATAGATGTGGTTTTCTTTGAATTTATTCTTCTTAACCTTTGTAGTACTTGCTTTATAAAGTGTTTTCTTGAAATAAAAGATTTACTTTAATACATTTTTCTTTTCTTTGGGGTCTTTACTCCAGAGGTTCTAGATGCCTTGGTTGCTCTCTTATGCCTTCAAACAGATATTCGCTTTTTTGTCTTTTGTCCAGATTTTTAAGTTTTTCTTACTAAGGTTAGTCATATACAGATTCATTGTCATAAAACAAAGAAGAAACTCTATATTCTTTTATGATCTTATCAAGAATGTGAGTTTATCAAGGATAAAATAAATAGTCCTTTTAATATGTTAGCTTCAGCGTTAAAGAATCAAAGAAGGTTAGATTAAAAGAAACCCAGGCATTATCTAGACCATAACCCAGTATTGTCATCCTCCATCTCTAACTTCCTCTTATCTTCTTGGGTGTTCAATCATCTTGATATATAACAAATGATCCCCAAACTTGGTGCCTCAATCAGTAAGCATTTATTTGGTCATGATTTGGGTTGGCAGTTTAGGTTAGGCTCAGCTAAACAGTTCTGCTCCACGAGGTGTCAGCTGAGTTCATTCATGCATTTCCAGTCAGTCAGTAGCTGACCCTCATTCATGTTTTTCTCAGTCAGCCCCTTTATTCTCTTCTTTGCAGCCTCTCCAGCAAGATAGCTCAGATTTCTTAAGGGTGTTTATGAAGTCTCTGTTTCCATCCCTTTGGCTTATGTCCCTTTGACTAAAGACCAGGATCAAGTCCATAGTCAGTCTGGGAGGGAACCACACAAGGTTTGGATACCAAAGTCAGCATTTGGCGGGAGCATTAAGGTAACAGTCACACCAAGTAATAGAATGTCTGAACTTAGCTAAAATAAGCACCTCTGCTATACAGTATTCAGGGAAAGTCTAGCAGTGGAAGTTTATTTCTTATTTTTTCAGAAGTTTTAGTCCTTAAATAATTATGCATACTTTATTACTGTCCCATTTGAGAATAGGCCAATTCTGACCACCAGACTATCACCAGAAAAGAGGTTAAGACATTAAATTTTCAATAATTTCCAGGAAACATTAAACAAGGAGAAGTATAGGAGGAGCAAAACAGATTTCCTATTGTTCTTTTTTTTTAATTTTTTTTTAGTTGTAGATGGACACAATATCTTTATTTATTTTTATGTGGTGCTGAGGATCGAACCCAGTGCCTCACGCATGCAAGGCAAGCGCTCTACCACTGAGCTACAATCCCAGCCCCTCCTATTGTTCTTAAGTAAAAATTTTTTAATTGATTTTCTAATTTAATTTCCATTTAGTTAATATAAGGCAATTACAATGAGTTTTATGAACTGTTTAGATAAAACATTTAACTTGATATTGGGATGCTTCTCTACCTTTTTAGAAAGAAGACACCTTGAAATATGGCTAATTCCTTTCTGGAAGTTGAAATATATATCATTATTTTAGGAAATTTTGTGGACTATACATTTATCAGAATGAATTGTTGATAAGATGACATTTAAAATAATGATTACTTTCCTTTTTCTTAGCCTTTGCTGCCTTCCCAGTACTGGTACTACATTTTAGAAATGAGTTTTTATTGGTCTCTGTTATTTAGCCTTGGCTCTGATGTCAAGAGAAAGGTAAGCTTCTTGTTTACAAAACTTCTTCTTTATTAGTTTCCTCAAAAAATTTTATCCCTCTGCCCAAAATTCTAATTTTGAATTATATTTTATATGTATTTGGTTCCAGTTCATTTCCTTTTTGCTTTTGATAATACATGAAATAATGTAAATTATGCCCCTGCTGTGGTGCCTTGGTAAATATTTATAGTGAAACATTATTGAAGCTTTAGTGTTGAAGCCCCATCCCATTCAATAAGAAAACAAATTTCCTTTATGTTGTCTGTTTCTTTTGATTTAGGAATTTAATGTTCTTAAAGCACAGAAAAAAAAGTGTTAATTTTCATTCCACAGCCACATATTTTAGTTTTACTTTACATAATACTTTTTGATGTTTTCAAAAGCTTTGAGCAAACATTTTTCGCTGAATTAATCAGACATTTTTCTTGGGAAACTTTGCTTTGAGCATTATTAGCTTTGCTTTATGTGCAGAGGAACTGAGTCACAGCCATCCTAATGCCTCCTCTGAAATTACAGAGTGATAAATTTCAGGGAATGTTTGGTTGAACTTTTTGCTAGTCCAGAAAACCATTTATTTTATTGCGTTTTATTATTTATTTAATATTTGGTAGTGGGAATTGAACCTCGGGGTGCTCTACCACTGAGCTACATCCCCAGTCTTATTTTTTTCTTTGAAATGGGATCTTGATAAATTTTGGAGGCTTACCTCAAACTTATAGTCCTTCCTCCCAAGTTGCTGGGATTACAGGTGTGCACCACTATACCCTGCTCAAGCAAACTAATTTAAACCCTGAATGCACTCACAAAAATTCCTCATATGTTAGCAATGTAGATCAAATGATAAAACTCTTGGCTTGTACTATATAATGCTATACGCTATGCAGAAGTCTGGTTTGTAGCAAAATTTGTATGATAAATAAAATTAAGTTTAATTTAATATTAGGTAAAATGAAGTTGATTAAATGTTTAAAGTGAATGATGGACATTACCCATCACTAGGGGGCATAGTGCAGCCAACTAGAAATGAAAATGGATTCTCTAAATGTTAAGAACACTGAAAAAATCAGATAGAAACGATTTCCATTTCCATATAAGTCAATAATAGCTATAGATTAACTGTTGCTAATTTTAGGCTAATAATACATCCAACTTTAATTGATTCTTTTTCTTAAGGGATAGAATAAAATAGTTATTTTAGAAGATTTTCCTAGATAGGTGGGTTGATCCTATTATAATCCTTTCTTTTCCCTTTGATTTGATGATAATTGATTTTTCTTTTATTTGAAGTTTTATTAAGTTTCTTTGCAAAAATTAAATTTAAGTACATGTTTTATGTTGTATAAACTTATGTTTTTAGAGACAAAGAACTCCCAGATGGCTGACACACACCTCTGCAGTCAGTTTCCTGGGTTTGAATCCCTGACTTTATCACTCACAAACATATTGAGTTAGTTGGTTAAAATCCCTTAACTTGGTCTCTTCATCTATAAAGTGGAGCTAAAAATAGTTCCTATCTCCTCTGGTGGTTGTGATGATTATTACATAAAACAATTCCTGGTTTTCAGCAAGTGCTCTATAAATTGAGTTGTTATTAGAGTCATACTTACTCTTTTAATTTGGCTTCAGGAAACTGAAATATTTGTTTTTTTTAAACATCTTTATTGAGATAGTCACCATATACTTCAATCATTTTAAACATAATTCATTGGTTTTTAATATATTCACAATTGTGAAATCAACTTTGAACATTTTTACCACCTCTGAAAGAAATCTTGTACCCTTTAGCAGTCACTCCCTGTGTCTCCCAGCCCCTGGCAACTGCTAATCTACTTTCTGTCTCTATAGATTTTCCCTTCATGGACATTTCACATAAACAGAATCATACTATATTTGATGATTTTGTGTCTGAATCCTTTCACATAGCATAATGTTTTCAAGGTTTGTCCATATTCTGTCATTTATGTGTCAGACTTCATTCATTATTATTGCTGCATAATTGTTCACTGTATTGTCCCATTTTATTTATTTTTCAGTTGATGGACATTTGGGTTGTTTCTTCCAATTGACTCTATGAATATTCCTGTGAATATTCATAAAAAGTTTTTATATGAACTTATGCTTTCATTTCACTTAGGGGTGGAATTTCTGAGTAACATAATTTTATGTCAAACTTTTGGAGAAACTGCCATACTGTTTAACAAAGCAGCTGTGCTATTTTATATTCCTTGCAGCAGTGTACAAGGTTCTGATTTCTCTACATCCTTGCCAGCACTTGTTATTATTGTACATCATTTTTTTCTGATAGCTATCCTAGTGAATGTGAAGTCATGCCTTAGTATGGTTTTGATTCACATTTTCCTGAAAATGAATGATGTTGCACATCTTTTGTGTACTAATTGGCTATTTTTACTTCTTTGCAAAAAATCTCATGTTTTTATGCTCAGTGGTGGTAGTTTTCCTTAGTCTTGATTTTCTGATATAGTTATTCCAATTTCATTATTTACTTATTTCATATGCAGCTTCTTATTTTAATGGTTGTATAGTTCTACTGTATCATTTTTTCCTTTTTGGAATTAAGCAAGGAATAAATAATACATGTACACGTACACAAGAATATGCTTATGTGTGTGTATTTGTTGCGTGTGTGTGCATCTCTGTATGTGTACACGTATGTCCAGTGTGAGACAGTAGAAAGAATAGCCAGTGATAGAGGTTAGATGACAACTATTCAATGCTGTCTCAAAGTTACATGACTTTGTCAATGAAGATAAAATTTGACCTACCTTCCTCACAAGGATTGTGTTTAAAAATTAAAGTGAAAGTGCTTTATAAATTTCAAAACATGCAGATGCAGGTTATTGGTATTATCATTATCATTATCATGTTCTCCAATGATTGGGAAATAACTGCATTTGCTTAATGGCTTCCATTTTCCTCTTGTTACATAGGATTTTCTAGCTAATGTCATCCACCACCTGGCTGCTATTAGTTTGATGAGCTTTTCTTGGTGTGCTAATTATATTCGCAGTGGGACCCTCGTGATGATTGTGCACGATGTAGCTGACATTTGGCTGGAGGTAAACGTTTGCCATTAAAGATATAGTAACAATACCACTCCTGGGTTTCTGTAGCTGCTCACAGAAAGAATTGTCTGCAAACGATTTAGTTGGCCTCTTTTTCTTTAAAACACCTGAGAATGTCCTTGGGTTCCTAGATCCTTCAAGATGAAAGAAATGAAACCTCTTGGTTTTTATTTTTCAGTCTTCTCCATGGTGCAGGTGAGAGTTTAATTTGTGGGATTCCACTTATGAAAGTTGCATGCTGATGCTAGCTTAGGGAGTAAGATGAGATGTTTGAAGAAGGAATACTTGGATTTATGGTATTCTGGTTCTCAAAGTTGAATGGCACCATTTATCCATTTAAGCCAATGCTTGAATGCCCCATTCTTTAGCCAATATAATACCTTGCTTTAAGGTAGGCAAGCTGATGTTTTTTAAAAGGCATCATTTTCTTTCTTTTCTTTTCTTTTTTTTTTGTACTGGAGATTGAACTCAGGGGCACTCGACCACTGAGCCACATCCCCAGCCCTATTTTGTGTTTTATGTAGAGACAGGGTCTCACTGAGTTTCTTAGTGCCTCGCCATTGCTGAGGCTGGCTTTGAACTCGCGATTCTCCTTGTCTCAGCCTCCTTAAGTGCTGGGATTACAGGCTTGCACCACTGCGCCCGGCTAAAAGGCATCATTTTCTAAGGGAGAAAAGGGCTTAGAGTATTTTCTGAAGTAGGAAATATTAAAACAAGAGTCTCCCTAATCCCCTACCAAAAAAAAAATGAGGAACAAAGCAACATTAGGACAGTTTTCTTGACCTGCTTCTGTGATACATCAGTTCCTATTGACCTTAAGATTGTGACTGAATGGTTCTCTTGCTGCCAGATCGCCTGCTGTATTTAGAGCAACATTTCCCAGAACCACTTAGTTATTCACTTCAACGTACTCATTTATAATGAACCCAGGGAAAATGATGCTGACCCATTTCACATTCAGGATTGCTCCTTGGAGGACTAATAACTAAATATAAGTTGATATGGAAGAAATTAAATTTAATAGATTCTTGTTCTTCTTGATCAGAGTTCAGCAAACTTTTTGGTAAAGAGCCAGGTAGAAAATCTAGTTTTGTGGGCTGCAAGTGATCTCTGTCACATATTCTCTTTATATTTTTGTGATTTTTTTCTTGTTTTTATACTGTTTTTAAATATGTGAAAACCATTCTTAAGGGTCAACCAGCTTTAGCCCATGGGCTGCACTGTAATTTGCTGAACCCTATTTGAGAAGTAACCAGAGGTTATTTGAAGCCTTTTGAAAGCACCTGGTTACAGTTAAAGTATCCTCTGTGTACTGAATGTTTTTTCTACTTTGTCCATAATTGTAATTAGATATGTAAATCCCATTCTGAGGATCAAGATTATTGGCCATTTATCTAGGGTGATAAATGGCTTTGAAAAAGAACGATTGGGACAGATTTTTTATGTGTTGCTCTCTGACTGCAGCCATCTCGGTAATAATTACCTCCTTCTCTGATCCTGTCTCAGTAACCCTGATTGAAAATGAAGACCATGGGCTGAGGTTGTGACTCAGTGGCAGAGTGCTTGCCTCGCACGTGTAAGGCACTGTGTTCGATCCTCAGCACTACATAAAAATAAATAAATAACAAAATAAAGACACTGTGTCCATATATAACTAAAAATATTTTAAAAAAATGAAGACCACACTGACCAGGACTTAAGACTCTTATGCTAGTCTGTGGCTTCTACATACTCTTGTTCAGTTGCCTTTGGTGTATCTCCAGTACAAAAACAGTTTCATTGTATAATTAAAGAAGTGTTATATGTTCAAACTGGGAATAAATGCTGGATTTTCCCCTCACCCTCCTCTTCCCTGTCACAGACACAATGTAACTTCCTAAGAGACTTGGGCAAATTACTTATTGTTTGTTTTCTATCCCTAGCTGTAACATGAGAAGTCATATCTATCCCTTAGGGCATATTTTGAAGTTTAGCTCATTACTGTTTGAAATATTTTGAAGTTCTTAGGTAAAAAAAACAGAAGAAAAATGAAATGTCAAACCCAGAAGTCCCTTAATGGGTAAACTCTAAGAACAACTTCGTGTTGTTAATGATCATGAATCATTTTTGATTCGCAAGTCATGATTTAACTTCAGGTTCAGTGCATAAGGCTGGTACCTTCCATCAAACAATTAGTGGTAGAGACAACATTAAGTGGAGACAGGGGCCCATTTTCTAATAATCTCCCAAGGACGTATGCTCCGAGGCTTCCTTGGGTAGTCATGTTAGTACTTGTCCTCTCAGTCAAGTTCTAATTGAACCCAGACATGGTACCGCTTTTGACTCTGTTTAGACCTTCCTTGAGATGGAGCCTATTAATCTTTCATATTCTTCAAGACAGTTGGTGGTACATTGCTTGCCTCTTTCTTTTTTTTCTTTCTTTCTTTTTTCTGTTTTTTTTTTTCCCAAGAAAAAGCATTCTCCACATCTACAATTTTAATTTATATATAACCTTTTGCCTTCTCCATGCATCTTCCTGTTCCTCTTTAATTTTCCCCAGGTCCAAGTTTGGATCTAGGACCTAACACTTTAATGTATCCTGACTGATGCTTAGCATAGAGGAGAGGCTGTCATCTAGTATTTGATCGTCACACATTCTAGGATGTGTTGTGCATATTTTTTTTCCCAAGAGTGCTGCATTGCCCTTATAAGTAGGCTTACAGAGATTCCCCTTCCGGTGCACATCTCTAGATTCCCATGCTGGCCTAGCCTCTGACCTTTCAGGTAGATATCCACTCCATTCCAGTCACTCCAAACTTCTGGTCTTTGTCCTCGCACCTGCCTCCCACCTAACCAGGTTACTAGCCTTCTATGTCAGCAGCTGAAGCTAACTTCACAGGCTGGCCATATCCTCATCCCTGGGTATGAGAAAGCATGGAAAATACAACATAAACCTTTCCTGGAGT
The DNA here is from genome assembly GCA_004024805.1 of Geosciurus inauris. Classification (NCBI taxonomy): domain Eukaryota; kingdom Metazoa; phylum Chordata; class Mammalia; order Rodentia; family Sciuridae; genus Geosciurus; species Geosciurus inauris. The sequence continues at coordinate 43,799 of PVHX01007608.1, forward strand.
GTAGATATGTTGTCTTTCTTATTCAAGAAGAACCTTGAACCTCCAGGGCAATATCAATTCTGAAATTGACTGAGTTGAAGCCATGCTTCCCAGAGGATGATCTGCGTCCCAGGAACTCCTTCCCATCCCTCATCCCTCATGCCCAGTTCCTTCCCCTTCAGAAACTTTCCCCTTCAGCCTTGGGCTGCACTGAATAGTGCAGCAGACTATCCATATCAAATAACCTTCCAATACTGCATTCAGCATCCCTTTCTGTGGTTCTTCTTATTCAATGCAGATAATATGAACAGTATAGACTAGTAAGAAATAAACAGGAAATAATAAAATGCTTAAAACTTTATTTCAACCAGCTGAGAGCCCCAAGAGTTGCTTCCTGATACCTCTTCTGTTACCTGCCTTGAAGTAGCCACCTTGATTGCAACATTCCCAGCCTGGCCTGGATTTCACTTCCATCCCAGCCTTTCTTCAGTCCAGCTCTCCTCCCAGTTTGAAGAAGATATTAAATACATGAGACCCAAATTAAATATATGCCAAGAATGATTGTGCTAAATTATAGTGGTTTTGAAAGATGGGAGTTATATTGCAGTCATTTTAACATATCTTTTTATGACATTATATTATGAAAAATTTCACACACAGGACAAGCAAGTAGTATGGCAGACCCAGCCAGCTCCAACAGGTGTCAATATGGCCAGTCATGTTTAACAGCCCATACATAGCCCCGCACTTCCTTGGACTATTTGCAAGCAAATTCTAGACATTATATCATTTCATGTATTAATTTTTTTTTGAAATCTGTGCCACTATCACTTTATCTGAATGCAATTCCTTTCTTTGTTTTTAGTCTGCTAAGATGTTCTCCTATGCTGGATGGAAGCAAACCTGTAACACCTTGTTTTTCATCTTCTCTGCCATTTTTTTCATCAGCCGCCTCATTATTTTCCCCTTCTGGTGAGTAGACAAGGTGCCATGCCCCATGTTTGGTCGGTGGCCAGGATGAGGTGGCCTGAGTGCATTCTTACATCAGAACATTGCCCTTTCTGTCCTTACTTTGATCTCCAGTTATTTGTTTTGAGTTCAGTTGGAGAAAAGAATATGATAAAGTCATTTTTATAATTTTTATAATTTTATTTAAGGAGCATGCAATTTCTAATAGCTTATGTTTTTATAAATAATTAAAACAATACACTCCTGTGCAGAAGAGGCTTATTACAAAGGGAGATGGAGAGTTCATAACCCAATGTATGAACAGCAGTTCTTATTCTGTGTCTTGGTGAACAGCAGTTCTTACTCTGTGTCTTGTTTCATGACTAAGGTCTCTGTGATTAACAGATTTTCCAGTTTCTCACTGAAAAGCCATTGGCCAACCACCAGGTCTCCAAAACAAAGGCATGCTCCATGTTATTATAATTACAGCCATTATTTAAGTGCCAGCTGCTGCATTAGGTTCTGTACATATCTTGGCTCTAGTCTACACAACAAATCTTAAAAGATAGGTGATATAATTCACACTTCTCACATGAGGAAACTAAAGCTCATTTTACTCTCTGTGAAACAATGTGGTCCTAGAAACAATTTGGGTATCCTTTTTGATACTGATTGGTTCTTTTTTTTTAATATTTATTTATTTTTAGTTGTAGACTGACAGAATATCTTTATTTTATTTTTATGTGGTGCTGAGGATCGAACCCAGTGCCTCACGCATGCTAGGCGAGCACGCTACCATTGTGCCACAACCCCAGCCCCTGATTGGTTCTTGATCAGTATGTTGGTTGTGTTTAGCCATAGACTGGCAATGAAAGAGCAATATTGTGTCTCCCATGACAGTCCTTCCTTTGGCAAGCATAATTTTTCATGGCTTGATTGACAGAAACCAGAGTAAACAAGTGAGGAAGCTTTGGATGGCGTGGAAGGAACAGCCTTTAACCAACCTTAGTTCAGGGCCAGTCTGGAAGCTTCAGATCTCCTCAACAGAAGAATTAATACTATTGAAGATTCTTGGATCCCAGGGAGATAGGTGGAGATTCTGGTTCCAGGCCTCATCCTAGGTAAATGGACAGCACCCTTAACTAACACCCAAGGGGCTCTGGCCAGAGGCAAGTTTACTGCATTCTCTCAACCTTGGCTAGGTGTCTTACATTTCTGGACAGGAACAGCCCAGTGCAGTGGTTAAGTTCATGAATGTGACTTAGGTCCTGGCTCCACACTTACACCTCTGTGATCTTGGACAGATTAGGTCATCTCTCCACTCCTCAGTTTTCTTATCTTTAAAATGGAAATAAGAATTGGCATGAGGCTTAACTGAAGCAATACACATAAAGTAGTTGTAGAAAAATGTCTGGTACTTAGTAAAGATTCAATAAATGCTGCCCATTATTGCTAGAATTATTAATGAGTATTTCAAAATTTAGAGTTTCATCTAGAAAAAAATCCAAGATATATGCCTCATACATTCCTTGGTTGATAAATCACATTACTATCACTTTTGCTTTGACTGAACAGGTATGTTTGTGAAATTACAATGGTGTCTAATAGCAATTATTATTATTAGTAGTAGTATCATGATCATCATTATTATTTTTGCAGTACTGGGGATTGAATTCAAGTCCTCTCTCATGCTGGGCAAGCATTGTACCACTGAGCTATACCCCAGGCTGTGGTAGCAGTTATTGATAAGATAAAAACTGACCTGCAGGTAATAATTGGAGATAGTTTTTTGGTGTGATTTTCATGGCAGTGTAAGTCCAGCATTTTCCCCACTGCATCTCATCATGTCCAAAGACACCACACATTCCAGTTATCTGTGGCTGTAACCAAACTATCTGAACATTGGTGGATAAACTTTTTCTGTAAAGGGCTAAACTTTTTCTGTAAAGGATTCATCTTTTAGGCTCTGAAGGCCATATATCGTCTTTGTGGCATATTTTTCTTTGTTTTGTTTTATAACTCTTTAAAAATGTACCAAACCATTTTTAGCCCACAAGCTGTACAAAAACGTATTATGGGCTAGGATTTATCCACAGGCCATAGTTTACAGACCTCTTACAACAACATCACAACCTTAATGTTTCAACATTACAACCATCTCTAATGGTTCTTAAAGTTGATTGGCCTTAGCTACATGGTTTTCAGTTAGGGTTTCTCATGTGGTTACAATTAGATGGTGTCTGAGTGGTCAGATAGTGGCTAGTTTTGGAATTTTCTTAAAGCCTTCCTCAGACACATAGTTGAAATAGCACATGTAAACCCAGCTGGTTGGCTGATGGTTGGCTGGGATCTGAGCTGGGGCTATAGACTGGAGCTCCTCAGATGGCCCTTCCATGTGGCCTTGGCCTCTTCATAGCACAGCAGCTGCATTCATGCATGAGCATTATGAGAGAGGTAGGCAGACACTGTATCTCTTTCTAGAACTCTGCCTCAGAAGTCTCATTGTGTCTCTTCCCATCTCATGGTCTTGATTAGAACCAGATTCCTAAGGCCAGCTCATAATCAAAGGAAGAAAATTCTATTTCTTAATGGAAATGACTTCCAAGAATGGGCAGACATATTTTAAAAGCACACACCATGGAAGCTCTCAGTTCAGAGAATTCTCTGAGAAGTTTCTACACTATTGCTTCTGGGTTGGTTTTTCATTTAGCAATGGAGAACATTCACCTCAGATTTTTTCCATGTCTCAAATAAACAAGCATGTTTTCTCCCATAACAGTTGAACAGAGTGGTGGGATTGACTGTGGAGGTAGTGTGCTACTTTCCCATGCACATCAATGTTAAAAATCCTAGACTTAAAAACTTTTTCTCCTGCTAGCATTTCTGAATTTCAAAAAGAATTAGTTACATACATTTGACATTTTCTTGATTTGAGAACTGAATTCACCAGCCCACTAGAGAGGGCAGCCAGAACCACTGTTTGCCATCTTCTAACCAATATTAACAAACTTAATTATAAAATTTTTTGCTGGTAAAATTTTTCTGTACTGACATTGACTGATTCTCATTGCTTGAAAAGTTGAGCAAAACCCCATCAAGCCATTGGAAGTTTGGAGATCAATTTTCAATGGTCTTTGAAAGAATCACTGGTTTGTGTTGCTAAGGTCCTACTGTCAGAAAAGGAGCTTCTCTCAGCTGCATTACACTACCCTAGCTGAGCCTCCCAGCAACTTGGACTTGCTACATAATCATCTTGATGGTGCCCAAGAGGAAAACTGAATTCCTTGTTGTCAGCGTGGTTCCACCCCCCTATCTAAAACTTGGTAACTCTGTAGATTGATTTCTCAAGGATATTTATTCAGTCCAGATTTGCCAGGAATTTACCATGGCCATGTGTGAATGTTAGATGCATTGTAAGGCAGCCCAGCTAACCAACTTAGATCCAGACAGTTTGTAGGTGCTAAGTGGGCTGTTTGCAATTTTAGTTGTTCTGTTCTTCCCAATTGCTCTTGTTGCACATTTGTGATGAGACACAGCGTAGGGCTGGAGAAAGCTAACTGAGGTTCTACTTGTCTGTGATTTATCTGAAAGCCTGGAGAAAAAGAACTGGGGCTTGTCCATCACATTCGTTTTTTCTTTCACTTCCCCAAGCCTCAAGCATTTTTGCTTTTCCCCAAAGGTTCTCCCTTTTGTACTTTTGCAACTGCACCAACTGTCTCCATTCCTCTTGCTATGTTTGAGGAGCCTATTTAGCTGATTCTCAGTCAGTGTCAGCAAGAGTTAATTGCGTTGCTTTTCTGAGCACTATTTCATTCATGTTAGGCAGAAATCCAAATTGGCATTGATTGGTCAAATTGCTTTAACTGCCTATAATTCCATTTGTTTGCATTTTTATTTGAAACTATCGAAATTTTAGGCTTACATTTTTCATATTGTATTCCCAACATTATTTTCAAATAACGTGTATATTTTTGAATTATTGAATGTATTTATCTACTTGAATATTATACAAATACTATCAGAGAATCAGTGGGCTAAAATGACCTTTCTTAGCTAAACCATTCCATTGCCACCTGACAGTTTGCCACATTAATTACAAGAGCTGATATTGGTTTTCTCCAGACTTATTGATCTGAAAGGAAAGTACACTCTATTTTGCTGACTTGCAATCTGAGAGTTGAATGTTTTTCACAGCACAGCCTTCAGGTGACAGTGTGGCTTATTGCTTTGTGGCTTGAATTCACCAGAGCTAAGTATTGTAAAGAATAGGAGGAGTGGGAGACACAGTTCCTATCCTACAAGAATGCCTACTGGCAGTAGAAGAGATCTTTGTATCCACCCCTTATTCATATAAAGACTCTTATGAGTGACCTGTGACTCTCAGATGTTTCAAAAAGAAAAAAATAAAAATCTTCCAAACCATAAATAATATTCAAATACCTAGCTTGTTTATTCCCAAGAGTATGTATGCTTATGGTCACCTTATTTCCCCACCACTGGTCACTGGATTTCAGATCTCAGCTTTTGAGATCTGGCTATGACTAGTAAAGAAAAGCAGTACCCTGGGAAGCCCATATGTGAAAGGGAATTTTATGGATGCTAGGACCATAGAGACACTTGGAATGGCTTGGAAAAAAAGAAGAGTTTTAAAACATTTTTTTCAAAAAGGTAAAACTGAATGCTCTTTAGATGATATTCCTCATTGGAAAAGGAGGGTAAGGACACTTTGGACCCTTTCTCTCCTCAGAAGGCCTAGGGCCTGCATGGTAAGTAGAGGGCAAAGCACAGGCTTTAATGGTACCAAGATTGGCTTGGAGCCCTTGGCACTGACAGCAAGGGAAAGGAGGGGCTCGTGCAGTGCAAGAAAGGCTCTATTGGAGCTGGGGCCACTCCTTAAGCCACCATCACAGATGTGAATCTCAGAACCAGACTTTCCAGTTACACACCTGATGAAGGAGACACTGAGTTTTGTGGCATATGTTCATTGTCTTGTTCAATAGAGAGCCCACAGAGGAGCCCCAAACCCTGACTCTATACTTGGTAGCTCCTTATGCTGTTTATAAATTTATAAAAGACAACAACCACTCTTTAGACCACAAAATCTTAGAATAGGGGACCTCATTCATAATTTAGCTGACCCCCTTTATTAATTTATTTAGAAATAATTTCAAGCTTACAGGAAGATTTCATGAATATAACAGAAAATTCCTCTATATACCCTTTACTAGTTAGCATTTTGCCACATTTACTCACTCATTCCTTCTCTCTCTTGCACTCATCCCCCACATACATGTATGTGTGTGTGTGTATACTTATTTATGAACCATTTGAAAGTTATGAACATCATCTAAATAATTCTTATGCCCTAAATACTTCAGTGTGTATTTCCTAAGAACAGGACACTCTCTTCCATAATCACAGTGAGGTTATTAATTGCAGGAAATGTAGCAATCCACCTTCCATGTCCCAGTTTTGTCAATCAATCCAATAATATCTTTTACTGCTTTTCCCGCATCACTTGGATCCTGGCCTCTGATTATGTATTGCATTTAGTTGACATTTATCTGTTACATTTTCCTATTCCTTCTTTGTCTTTCATGTCATTGACATTGCCAAAGCATTTAGACCCCATATTTACTTCACAGATGAGGAATTATGGTATTCCTAGGATCACACAGTTATAGGAGAAACAATCCTAGAAACAGGATATTTTGAAACATAAAAAAGATAATTTTCCAATTAAATTACTAAACTGGTTGATTAAGAAAGATATAATTTTCCTTTACTATTTATTAAGTTGTCTTCAACTACACAGTCACTTTGAAATCTAAGATGTCTCCAAGTGAGACAGTTGCTCACCTGCAGAACCAGTATTTGCTGTCATAACAGGCCTTAATGCTCACACCTACAATTAGCAAAAAGAAAAGACCTTGAACGTTTAATTTTCATTATAAAAATACAACTTTTGAGTGGTTGCCTTACCTAGCCCAGCAAAACCAACTACTGTTTATGCTAACACTGTGATTAGTTCAAACTGTGAATTCCAGTGATTGAAAGGGTTAAGGTCAGAAACAAATCCAAAATCAGAAAAAACTGAGCATTGCAATCCAAGTGGACACTAGTAGTAGTAGCAGCAGCAGCAGCAGCAGCAGTAGTAGAAGTAGTAGTTGTTGTTGTTTGTCAATTTGGAAAGATTCAAGTCCAGTGGCCAGGAGCTGAGTGGTTCTAGGAATTCAGGAATCTGGCAGTCTTTTGCATTCTTTATGAGAAGGAAAATTTCATTCAGTCACTATGAGATAGTGACTGATTAAAGTGTACAGATATTATATGTTCATGCATGTGCCTGTATATGTATGTGTGTAAGTATTAGGAGAAAGTTGGTAAGGGGAGATATGTTTATTTTTTTTTCCTTCCCCATACTCTTTTATCAAAGAAGGAGAAGAAAAGCATATTGTGAGATTGGAATATCCTTTAATGAGGTCCTAACAATTTTAACTGTGGTACCACAACCTGCCATCACCAATGTCACAATGGCTCCCCCACTCAGTTGTTCTCTCATGTCTTAGGCAGCTCTTCCTCTCTGTCCTTTCATAGAGAATGCCCAGGCAGCTCAGGCTCTCTCCTCCAGAGTCTAGTCTCCTTCTCCAAAGTGGCTTCCTCCTCCCCACCAAGTAGAAAGGCCGGCCAGTTCTGCAGCACTATGTCATGGGAGAGGCTCTAACTGTGTCATTAGTGTAGGTTGCCTACAGTAGGGGAGGTAGGAAAGTGGTAACAATCATAGTGCTGGTAAGAGAAACAGTGATGATTAACAGTTCTGTGTTCTTGTGCTAAGCTCTTTCCATGTGTCACCTTACTGAATCCTCACAGCATCCTGATGAAGTGGTGGTGGTGGGGGGGTGATGTTCTCATTGTATAGATGACTGAAGCCCAGGAAGGTGATAGAACTTGCTAAAGATCCTGGGATCCTGGATTTCCTCGGCCACCTCCTTTTAGATCACCCTTCCCTGCTGCTCCTCTCTCTTAAAACTCACTTCCGAGCTTTACAAATGATACAGCTCTCAAAATGGAAAAGATTGCCATCAAGGCTCCTCAGCTCCTTGAATTTTCCATGCTACCTCCCGCCAAAGGTCATCTGATTATTGGGTACGATTTCCTCTGACTGGAATCCTCTCTTCTGTCTTCCCTTCAGCTAGAAGGAGCAGGAAAAGAAAGTTCAGTCAGAACTCTGCCATATGCCTTGTCCTTTTCTCTTTGCATGGACCACAATAAACAATGGCAAGTTTGCTAATTGTTCACATTCTCTAATAGACTGTTGTAAAGAAGGTATTTTCAACAGGGTTCTATTGTCAGTTTCAACACTGACAAACTCCCAATAGGGGACCTAGTAAGAGATAAGGCCCTGGGTCAGATAGGGGAGGCCCAGAGATAACTATGGATTGTGGCCCTGACTTCGGGAACCTACCTGCCAGTGAGGAGCCAATTTATATGAGCAACTACTGCTGCAGAGTCTACAAAGAAGTTGGTAGTGAGGGTCCTACAGCAAAGTTATAAATTCAGAGGTGACCAGGATAATTTGGAGACTTTTGGAGAGGACCATACTTTAATGGATGAAAAGACTTAGTTGAAAAGGGGAACTGCATTCTGAGCTTAAAGTACAGAAAATTGCCCAAGGACACAGCAAGGCAGTACAGCAAGAGCCTTACAGATATTATTGCCTTTAATTCCCAGTAATAACCTTATAAATGTGAGCCCCACTAGTCCAGGGATTTGGGTTTCTTTTATTTATTACTGTATTTCTAGTTCCTGCCAAATGCCAGGTAGCACTTTGCTAGGTGCTCAATAAATATTTAGTGAATGACTAAGGTAGGTACTTTTTGCTTCCACTTTACAATTGAGAAAATGCACAAAGAAGTGGCACAAAGTCACATAGCCTATAAGTAATAGAGCTAGATTTTTTTAAAATGTGGGAAAATATGTTTCTATATGAGAATGAAAAAGATCTTTTAAAACATAGTATGTAAGCTACATATAAAGGAAAAGATAAGTTTGATCTAATCTGTCAAAAATATAAAGAGTTGAAAGAAAATATTAGACTGTAACAATATTTAACATAAATTAAAAATAGTATTGTTATCATTAACATACAAAGAACACTTGTGAATCAACACAAAAAGTAAACACTGCAATAAAAAAATGAATAGATACCATGGATAAACACTTCATATATGAAAAATAAAAATAATCAATATTATATAGATGCATGTAATATATGGTCACTTCATATGAAGTAAAAATATAAATAGTACAATGTTCTTTTACACAGAGACTGACAAAATACAATGTTGGTTAACCAATGTTGGTTGGTTAACCAGGTACTATCTATCATACATTGGGTGCAAGAATACAGATTGTACAGTTTTGCAGGAAAGAAGTTTAGCCATGTATTTCCAAATGTAAAATGAGTAGTCTTTGATTCAAGATTAGGATTTTAGCTATTTCAAGGTAGAATCAAACAACTTTATCAAAGTGTTTTTTACATGTAACTATATTCTTTAAAATATAATGAAAATTGGAGAAGAGGGCTGGGGTTGTGGCTCAGTGGCAGAGTGCTTGCCTCACATGTGTAAAGCACTGGGTTTGATTCTCAGCACTGCATATAAATAAAAAAAATAAAGACCCATCAACAACTAAAAAACAATGTTAGAAAAAAGAAAATTGGGGAAGAACTTAAATGTACTCAGTCAGGAATTAGTTAAATTTTTATATATCCATGAAATGGATTTCTAGGCAGCCATTACATAGCATGATACATGCTAGAGGTTGGCAAATATTGTCTCACAGGCCAAATTCAGTTCACTGTTTCATTTTGTTAACAAAGTTTTATCGGAACAAAGCTTTACCAATTGATTTATGTACTGTTTCAACATGAATTCATTTATGTAATGTAGCTGTCATGGTTGCTCTCATACTACAAGGACAAAGTTAAGTAGTTGCAATAGAGATTGAATGGCCCAGAGGCCTAAAATATTTATTATCTTTCCTTTTACAAACAAGTTTACTTGCTTCTGATATATAGCTATATTCATTGGAATGGAAAGCTCTCTGCAACATATTATTAAGTGAAAAAAATCAGGGCACAAAAACACATGTATATTGTGATCCCTATTATGTAAAATCAAGTTGTGTTGAGGGATGCAAAAAGAAAAAAGAAAGGAAGGCAGCTTAAAGAATATGTTTTTAGAGCCGGGCATGGTGGCGCACACCTGTAATCCCAGCACTTTGGGAGGCTGAGACAGGAGGATTACGAGTTCACAGCCAGCCTCAGCAAGAGTGAGGTGCTAAGCAACTTAGTGAGACCCTGTCTCTACATAAAACACAAAATAGGACTGGGACTGGGGATGTGGCTCAGTGGTCAAGTTCTCCTGAGTTCAATCCCCGGTACCAAAAAAAAAAAGAAAGAGTATGTTTTTAGAAGAAATAGTTTATATTCACCAAAGTATTCTGGGGTATTTGTGTGTTGTGAGACTTTTGATAATTTTTTCTTCTTTATATTTTTTAGTACTTCCTAAGTTTTTTAAAAATAATAAGGCTATATTTTTAATTGAAATGTAACTTTGAGAAATATCTACATAAATAAAATAGATAAATGGCTAGTATCTTTATTTATATAGAGTTTATATCATTGTTTTTTGAAAAAAGAACTTGAACTGATAATTCAAAAAATAGAAAACAGAGTTACTAGACAGGCACAGGGGATCTGTAAAAGCATTGCCAATAATGCCAAGTGAAATTGTTTTGATTTTTAATGAGCAAATTTTAAACTCACTCATACTCACCAACATTGGTTGGGGGAATTCAATGAAACTATTCATAAACTTCTGATGACTTTAAGAATTGTTATAATTTTGGCAAATAATTTGGCAATGTTTTAATACTTTTTAATATACACATGGGATTTTTGTACCTTTAGTACTTTTTAATTACACCTGGGATTTTTGTACCTTTGATGTGCACCTTAAAACATCAATCTCACTTTTAGGAACATACACTTCTAAATAAATCATCTTCCATTTGGGAAAGACCATATCTCCCAAGATTGTTTAAACAGTGTCAAATGTCTAATTATGTAAAACTAAATGGAATTGAACATAAAAATCTCACAAGTGCTATATTTCTGCAGAGGCAAAAAATCTCTATAGACAAAGTCAGGTGCCGACAAAGATACAGAACAACTGACATTGTCATGCATTGCTGGTGGGAATGCAAAGCAGCCACCCAGGAAAACAGTTTTTAGTCTCTTACAAAGTTAAATATACACTTAGCACATGCTACAGAACAGTTCCACCTTGTGCATTTCTTAAGAACTGACAACTTATGTTAACACAAAAACACAAGTGTGAATATTTGTAGCAGTTCTACTCATAATTGTCAAAAACTAGAAACATCCCTACTGTTCCTCAAAAAGTGAACAGAAAAACTGTGACATATCCATACAGTGGGTTATGAAGTGCTAGTAAAATCCACAGCAACTTGGCTGAACTCAGGGGCAACATGCTGAGGAAAGGATGCAGTCTTCAAAACTCACACTGTGTGATTCCACGAAAAGACAAAAGCAAAGGTTGGCGAACAGATAAGTGGTCACAAATGTTAAGGGTCGGGAGGGTGTGAATATAAAGGGATTGTGTCAGGGAGCTCTTTGCATGATGGACTGTTCTGTGTCCTCACTGTGGTTTAGTTACCAAACATATACATGTATTATAACTTATTGGACTGTACACCAAAACCCAGGAAATTTGACTGTATGCTAATTTAAAAAGTAAATGGAAGTAAATCCAGGTAGGAAAAAAAATGGAAGACAATACACTAAAATTAGTGTTATTTGTCTATGATGATGGTATTATGGGCATTTTTCTTTCTTTTTTTATTTTCCCAATTTAAGTGAACACATTAATTTTATAACTAAACAGTAAGGTTATACATACACATATCTAAGAACTCTAAAATCATAGTAGTTTTGAATGGTGGGAAAGGGACAATTAGCCCTTCATACTGTACTAATATCTGAAGACACTGTGCATCTTGGGTTATTGGACAGTTCTAATTGTGTCCAGAGATCTTTTTATGACATTGATTAAGTATGCAGTTCACTTTAGGATGCACAAATGGAAGTAATCATAGAAATTTTGCCTTGTTAATGCCTCTTTTATTTGGAAGCTTGTTTTTTTTTTTTTTCCCCGTGGGAGGGGTTACTAGAGATTGAACTCAGGGGCACTCAAGCACTGAGCCACATCCCCAGCCCTATTTTGTATTTCATTTAGAGACAGGGTCTCACTGAGTTGCTTAGTGGCTTGCTATTGCTGAGGCTGGCTTTGAACTTGAGGTCCTCCTGCCTCAGCCTCCTGAGCCTCTGGGGTTATGGGCATGTGCCACCACGCCTGGCTATTTGGAAGTTCTACTTCTGTGAAATTCTCAATTCACCTTGTGTGTGTGTGTGTGTGTGTGGTGCTGAGGATCAAACCCCAACCTTGCACATGCAAGGCATGTGCTCTACCGCTAAGTTTCATCTCCAGCCCTGTCCATTCACTGTTGATGCCAAATAAGTGACATTGTGTCATAATGCGATAATAACGCCATGTGAATGTATTACCTCATTTGTCCTTCACATCCCCTCCACTGCCCCTGGAAGGTGAGTAGGATTAGTATATGCTTTTCTGTTTGCAAAGAAGAAACTGAGGCACAGAAACTCTAGTGAAAAGCAGTGGGCAATGAAAGTATCATTTGCTTGAACTTTTCTCTCAGGAAACAGATTGTACTGTTTGGTTGCTTGCCAATAGTGATATAGAAGGTAATACTATCCTATTTTTTTCCTCCTGAGAATTTCCTGGACATCATTAGAAATGAAGTAAATGTTGTGTGTTTGAGGAGAAAAAAATATTTGGGTTTTATTGAAAAATTCACAAGTTTATTGGCTATAATACAATTTTCCCATCTGTTTGGCTTTCAGGATTTTATATTGCACACTGATTCTGCCTCTGCATTACCTTGAGCCATTCTTTTCATACATCTTCCTCAACCTACAGCTCATGATCCTGCAGGTCCTTCACCTTTACTGGGGTTATTTCATTCTGAAGATGCTCAAAAGATGTATATTCTTGAAGGTAAGGGCTGTTCAAATATTATTCTTCCCAACAAGTCGACTTCATTGCCAGATTAGAGGTGAGGCCCAGATGGTGGAATGCTCGAGTTAATTCATAGATTAATTGGAATTTGTTTTTTTTATTTGATTATAATTAATGTTATTGTGTTTTGTAGTGATGGGCATTGAACCCAGGGCTTCATCCATACTGTACAAACACTCTACAACTAAGCTACTGTTTGGTTATTGATAAAAATTTTCTCTATGATATAGTTAGATTTTTCATAAGTAGGTCTCTGAGATACTTTTAAGAAATTGCTTTTAGAGGCTGGGGGTGTAGCTCAGTGGTAGAGTGTTTGCCTAGCATGTGCAAGGTATTGGGTTCAATCACTAGCAACCCTCACCCTCAATAAATACATAAGTAAACAAACAAATAAATAAATAAGAAAGAAATTGATTTTATTTGAGAATATGTTATTTTGAATTTTTTAATTCTAAAAATTGATTGGTGCATTTTAAAGAATGCCTAATAAGTCAAACTTTGCTCTATCTAGTTTGTGACCAGTTTTATGATGGTTGAGTAATATTTCAGTGTTTACCTCTGCTGACATCAAATTTGCATGTAATGGTCTCTCCCTGAACTTGCTTCTACTCTCTGAAATATTGTCCATCGTTTAGTTGTACTTTGTTTGTAAAAACATCCTTTCTAAATGCAGCTGTGCATCACTTAGCAACAGGACATGTTCTGAAAGTGCATTGTTAGGTTATTCGGTTGTCATGTAAATATGAAGTATGAAGTGTACTCACACACATCTAGTTGATATGCCCTACTGCATACGTAGGTACAGTGTGTGTGTGTGTGTGTGTGTGTGTGTGTGTGATGGAGCCTACTGCTTCTAGAGTAGTGATAAATGAAACAACATTAGGCTAAATTAAGCATGAGAAAATGATGTGACCAAGTGGCATGGTAAACACAAGGTAGATGAGGCTGTTAACAGCAGAACAGAGCACAATGTTTTATAATACACTTGTTTTAATATGTAGAAAGAATACACTCTAAAGTAATAACAAAATGAATAGTAAATATATAAAATAAGCACCTCATCATTTATTATCATTCTCTAGTATTATGTACTGTCCATAATTGTCTGTACTATACTTTTATGTGACTGGTGGCACAATAGGTTTGTTTACACCAGCATCACCACAGACATGTGAGCCACATATTGTGCTATAATGTCATGATGGCTATGATGTCACCAGGTAATGGGAATTTTCTTATGGGACCACCATCATACATGTGGTTGACCGAAAGGGGGTTATGCAGCACATGACTATAGTAACCAATTGATAATACCTTTTAGACAATAGAATATTTTGTTTTGTTTTGTTTTGAATTAGGTGTGGGCTTCAATTTCACTACAGTATGAGAAATGGACTACAGAAATGAATAAGGTACAATCACAGGCTTTAGGGAAGTAGTCCACCATCTAGTGGGGAAATATTCACCTGCTGGCAACTAAATATAACATACAGAATGTCCTGTACTAAATAGAGGTTCCAGAGTCTTTCTGTGAAAGAAAAGATAAAAGATAAATTCATTCACTCAAGGGGCCAGAGCAAGTTCCACTAAATGATGGAATTTGAGTTGTACTTTCAAAGCAAGGAGAAAAAAATCAGATCTCACTTCTTCTTTGTCTAGAAATCATACATCTAAGGGAGTGTCAATTAGCTATGCTTCAACTTGAAAGTTGCAGCTGGCCCATCCTCGGTGTTACCATCCATGTATAGCAATAGCATCATACACCATCAGAATGGGTGACTTGCATATTGCAAGTAGGCTGGAAACAGTCAAATAAGTTCATTTTTTGGATCAACCCTCTGATTGATTCATTTTTCCATTTTATTATGTGTCTCAAAGATGATTGAAGAGTTGACAAGCGAAATGGACATTGTAAAAATTGACCTGAGTGTTTTGGGTTTTTTTTTTTTTGCCATCTCTTAGCTTTTGGATCTAGACAGAGGTATAGGGAATTGAGATACCACTGGATTAATTTTTTTAAAAATCTTTTTAAAATTTAAAAAATTTAAAATTTAAAATTTAAAAAATTTAAAAAGAAATTTTTTTTGTTAAACTAAATTACTACTGACACAATCTTGTTTCCTAGAGAGGGGACTCTTTCCTTCAAGTTGGAGTGCCAAGAAAAAGAACTTCCATTGAATGGTTTTAGTTCATGAAAACTCTAAATAGTTTTACTATGATCTGTGAAAAAGTTATCTTATATCCAAGTGGCTAATAAAGGTACAGTAACTGAGATAAGGTTAAGAATTTGAACAGTTAGATGTTGGCACATCCTGTAGTTGGGTTAAAGGGAGGGCCCTGAGCTGAACCTGTAATTCCATTGGATCAAGACTTCCTGGACCTCCTTTTCCCGTGCAGAAACTAGCCCCTTATTAACTGGTGAGTGACAACAATTACAGTCCTGGAAGGGACCCAGGGAGAGCAAAGCTTGGAAGCCAGAAGATACTTTAGTTTGGTTTTGTTGTGATTTTCACATTTCTGATCTCTGAAGGGTCATGCCAGGCTCAATTAGAAACCCAGCAGCCTGGCAGGCCATGGACAAGAATGTCTGATTTCTTATGCTGTGCTTTGGGAAAGCTGTTTCCAATTGCAGTTTGACAGCAGTGGCGAAGGGCCCCACAGCCCTAATCCTTGTAGTTCGTATGACTTCAGCTGGCTTGCATATGCACTCTGTTTTCCACAGCAGTGGCAAAACTGGCTGTGAAATCAGCTTATTCCTCCAAAGCCATAAAGCCTCCTTTTAAAGAATGGTATTTGAAGGCGTAGTTGCATGGCAAAGGAAAGAAGAGGGGTAGAGGCAGGAGCTGAAATTCTTAGAGGAACAAGTACACCAATTTTCAACTCTATTTAAAAAGTATTTAGCATTTAATGCAACCTCAGTTGTTACTAAGGTGACTATTCTTGGATACTTTAAAAATGGAATTGCAGAAGTCCATAGGCCTCCAAACATTTCTTTTAAATTTATGACAGATTGAGAATTTATGAGAGATTGAGAATTTGGCCTTCAATTTCTTACATGTGGCAGGTTCTCAGTAAATAATTTTGAAAATACAAATGAAAATGTAATTTGGGGGAAACAATATTGTTTTGGGTGGAAAATTATAAGCTGATTTTATTAATCAATTATGACATCCATGAATTTGCACAGCAGACTGAAATAAGAAAATGATTATCCTTCATAAAATTAGCATTTGTCTGCAATGTTACATCTTATTTTCTCTAAACAACAGAGTTCTGATATATATGATGAACAAGGACCTCCCACTCTTTGCTTTTGTTCTTGAATATCTTAAAACTATCTCTGTGATATTGGAGAACAAGGCTTGGCTCTGAAATGTGATTCCTATAAAGTGGGTGATTTTGTGATGAACTACCAACCCAGGGATCACATCAGGAAACATGAAAAGCTGACACATTCATCTTGTCATGCGCTTTGCAAACATGAGGAGTGCTTTGAGAGGAAATGAGAAGGAGCATAGTATGCTTTTGTTTAATATTACTTAAGAGAACTTGATCATCCTTAAGCTTTTATTTTCTTCTTTTTAAATATCGTACTGGGTCCTGGCCAACTCAAGCATGTCTCTGTGACATCTTACACTGGTGAAGAGCCAAGTCGTGCAGGGGGAGCTGGAGCACACAGCCATTAAAGCCAGGATGGAGACACTAGCCCCTTGGCAATGTGCCCCAGCCATCTGCAACTCACCAGGCAGTGTCTCTTAACTTCATAGAATGACACTTTGCGTACCCTGAACTGGCTTAGTTAAAGAAAGTAACATGGTAACAAACATGAGGAAACTGAGGCCTAGACCAATTCACAGTGATTTTTGGCAAAGCCAAAACTAAAGCTTGAGTCTTGAATCTTCACAATTTTCTTATTTCTCATTTAAGTTAAGGACAGAGATGTAATAACCAGAAAATTAATTTAGAATACTTGTATGGGGTCAAAAACAGTAAACAAACCAAGTAATCAAAACAATAGTTTAAAGTAGAGCACAAATCCATTAACTTACTTTTTGAACTGTTTAAAAGCATAAGAACATGTTTTCTTAGTTATTTTTGTTTAGTTTTGTTTTTAATCCCAAATCACTGCTATATAAAGCAATCAGGTAGCTAAGAATACATACTCTGGGCAGATTCAAACCTTAGCTCTCCTGTTTCCTGGCTGAGTGATCTTGGGTTTATGACTCCTACTCATTAACTCAGTTTCCTCACCTGCAAACTGAGGATGATGACATTAGTCACTGCTTTGTAGAGTAAAGCCCTTCCAACAATATCAGGCATATAGTAAGCAGATAATAAACATTAGCTGATGTTATCATTCTCATTGTTTCTTAAGCAGGTTCCTTCTACTGAATTACCAAGAGCCTGCAAATGACAAGTTTTCTGGCAGTTGGTTCCCATCAAAGCTCTTCATTTTAGACAGTGTGGCAGCTGATGTCAGGTGTTAGAATCTGTGGCTTGCAGCCAAGGGCTCTAATAACAGTTTCCTAAATTATCTTCCACCAGTTGACTTTCATGACTCACGTTCTGGATGATCCTTTTCGACACATTCTCTCAAATGTTAGCATATTAAAGAAGAAATACAAAATCAGTAACCCCCAAGAAGCCAAGAATTCTGTTAGTAGGTACTAGCAGATGTAAAAACTGCACTTAGCTGAATGAAAATTTCAGAAAAATGTCACAAAGGCTGATGATTAAAATAAAGTATTATAAAAGTGCTCTTGATTTATATTTCTATATTCTTAAATATTTATGCAGATGAACTAGTTTGATAATTTACTTCAAGAAACAGTGGAATTTATAAACTTATAATGGCAAAAATAACTGTGCTTATGTTTCTTGGCTTAAAGAATTTCAAATTTGAATATACTTCTACACTATGCATTCAGCCCCATGACTAAATAGAATCCCTGTAGAGTTTTAGAGCTGGAAGAGACCATTAAGTGGTTAGCCATGATACCTGGCTCCCCTCCTCAAGGTCTCGCTATTGCTTTGAGTGTACCACTCACATACACATATGTGAATGCATGCCAACTTTAAGTCTCATGGTAATGCCACTGTCATCACCCCTCTGTTATAGAGGAAGACAATGAGTATGGGTGATGAAGTTACATGACTTGCCCAGGGTCACTCAGTAGTGGGATTCACACTCATGAAATCTGAGACTCCAGAGCCCAGGTTGTAATGCTGTGCTCTTCTGCTTTCCTAGTAGTTCAGTACCTGTGAAAGTATTTAAATGATGTAAACATAAGTGATACATATTCTGTGTTTGTTTATGTATTTTTTGAATGTGTATTTAGTATAGCTCATGCAGATTAGAACTCGGGCATACACAGTGACGTGGATTCCAGTCAGATATCTACCCCAGGATAATATCGTCCTGGCATTTCTCTTATACTAGGATGTTCAATATCTTTGCGCAAGCTCCTTGGAGATTTTGTTGCTTTTATTTTTTTCCCTAAAATGATTCCTCTTTCTAGTGTGTTGAGACAGTGGTGTGATAACCACATTCAGGGCTTCAGTGCCTCTCTGCAGCTAGGGTCACTAGTGTTTCATCAGCTCTTAGTTCCAGCAAATGGACCTATGATGGAAAAAGATTAAACCAGTGTTTTTAAAAAGAAATTAAATATTTCATTTTGGCTTTCTTTAGTTCACCTGTTTCTTGGAAGTAGGTATGGACAGTAGCTGAGAACTGTTGTTACCCTAAGGAGATTTTGGTCCCTAGGTGTTCATTTGAAAACAGCCATCCTCACTTCTTTTTGATTGCCTGTGAATTATTTGATGGCACGAATGATTTGCTATCCTTGTTTTGTCACTTCCCTTTGCACACTCTTAAATTTCTTTTCTAAAATATTTTCTAAGAAATGGTAGTTCTTTGAAGACAATGGACTGGTCAAGTCATTTGACCAGTAGGAAGTCAACTGATCAGTTGTCAAATGAAGGAACTTTGCTTCAGAGGAAAGCAGCCTAATGCAAGCATTTCCTTGACATCTGTAGAATTCAAATGCCTTTCTTTTCTCTTTCCCAAATGGTAACTGTGATGGCTTCTGAGCCACTGATCAGATCTTACTATAGTTGGAAGTGAGAGCACGAGGTAGGGAACATCCAAGTAAAAAGAAATCAGACCAGATCTGACATTTCTTGCACCCATGATTTTAAAAATCACTTCACAGAAATGGAATGCATCCTGAAAAAAAATAGATCATCTTCATTTTATTAGTAGAGAGATAGACACACACACACACACATACACATATGTCTCATATGGAATTTGAGCTTTTCACAAGGGGCACAGGCACAATTCATGGCTTGTTAATAAATCTACACATTTATGCCAGGATGTAAAATTTTATTAGTGGGCTCTTAAGCCAGAAAGATTGGTAAAAACAGGTGCGGGGAGACTTCATTCTGGCCAACACTGTCCCTGTTGATCTCCCACTATTTTCTGTGGCCACATCCTGTGTCCACCTCCCCACTCTCACCACATAAGTCTTAGAAGAGAGCTTCATGTAACACAAAAGAAATCTTATTCCTGAAAATGCATTCAGTTTGTAGAGGAGGGTAGAAGAAATTAGTTTTTAAAACATTTCCATTTTGATCTCTCATATGGGCTTCAGTGCCTGAATGATTTATCCCACAGATGACTTAATCCATGTTCTGTTTTGGGAATAGCCAAGTATGTCATCTGTGGAGCTCTAGGCTTTCAAAGGGGATGCGTTCTTCCCGTGGTGTCTCCTTGCCACATGCAAGGGCTCAGGCGGTCTAAGGAGAGTAACACTAGGCACAAACTCTTCACACAACTCCACAGCCCATGCTCTGGAGGCCCAACCTGAGTGAGACTTGTCATTTCTAATGGGCCTTGGACTCACTATGGCTCCAAGCAGCTGGTATGCTTCTATAACATATTTTCAGTATGAACCTGGAAATGTGGTTACATGTGTCAAAGAAAAGGAATTGGGCTGGGGTTGTGGCTCAGTGGTAGAGCACTTGCCTCGTACCCATGAGGCACTGGGTTTGATCCTCAGCACCACATACAAAAATACATAAATAAATAAAATAAAAGTTTTAAAAAATCAGCTACACATACTTAAAAAAAGAAAAGAAAAGGAATTGGCTTGGGGTAGAACCACTGAAACATCCTCAGAGCCCTCTTTTGAGGCCTGGCTACAATGGGGACTTCGGCTTAACATCAGAACTGGCCCTTCGTGGTAGCTATATCACCTATGTAACAATTTTATGATAGCCTCTAATTCTACCCACTTACCAGAGAAATGTGTACGAAAAATGTGAGGAAGTCCAGGCTGTTGAGAGGGCCCTAGGATCTTGGCTGCCCAGCAAAAGAGAAGATTGAGGAAAAGATTAACCTATATGAGGTTGCAAAGTTGGCCTGAAGCAAACATAGGCCTCTGAAGCTTTCTATTGCTGTTGTTTTTCTTCCTCATGTCATTTGAGAATTGTGTGTGTGTGTTCTCATGCACGAGAGCGTTTGGGGTTGCTCTCGGGGGAAGGGACATAACTCTGGACAAGTCAGCTCCCATCAGCGCACAATAAGACCTAGAGAAGGAACCGCTGTGTGCCTCCCTACCACAGGGGTATAGCGCCTTGGTCCCCAGGGGTTCTATGAACCACACCACCTACAGAGCATTCCATGTGTGCTTTCCCTACTCCAAATCTGGTACCAGCCCCAAGAAGAGGTTCCACATTTCCCCTTGGTCAGGAGGCACCCTACCAAAGAGTTCAGTCCCAAGCACTTCCTTAGGAAGCCTTGAAAAAGTCTTTAATTTCTTAAACTGTTTTCTCATTGGGGTTAATAACTGTCCTGCCTTCCCTAAAGGACTGTGGTGAGGAAAAATGCTCTACATGAAAACTGTTGAAACTGTGAGGTATAGAGTAAATGGTGGTGGTGTTATATGTATGTGGAAGCACACATTCCACAGTTTTCAAGCCTAGCTTGATTGCAGTTGTTCTTTCCTGTTCTTCCTGCATTCCCCAGATACTCATTTCTCTCAGACTGTGAGTCCTTGTGTGAGCCCCAGTCCACTAGAGGGCCTGGAAACACTTTATCTAGATGTCTGATGAGAAAACTGGCCTCTTCTGGGGCTCTAGAGCATGAGGGGTACTCTAGTAGATAGCCCTGTCCTATGAAAGGGGTTGGAGCCTGGCCTTGCCTTGCCCACAAGCTTACAGAAGGTGTGGGGAGCCAAGTGCTGGAGTAGTAATCTGTTACCTTCCCCACCTCATCTACTCTTTCTCAGTCACCATGGAGACAGTAGCCCTCCTGGCCTTCCCGGCTCTGCAGAGCTCTGCAGAGCTCTGGGGATTGTTTTGTCCATGTCTTTCTAGTCATTTTCTTCTTGCCCTCAAGCAGTTTCCTCATGCATGTGTACAGATTGGTTCTCAGCTAAACACTGAAAGGAACCCCACTACAATCTCTGGTTTATTGTCTCTCCCTCTCTCCATGGCTCCCTTTTTCCTTCTTCCCAGTATTTTGCCAACAAATTCTAAGCTTCCTTAACTTTAGTAAACCTAACCTCAGTTTACTCAACTCAGTGGCACCACTGGTCTACTTGGGTTCTTTACTATGCTTCGGCTTAGAAACTATACCCAAGCAGTACACTGGCACAGCTATAGGGCTCTCATTCTTCATTTTCCTTTTCTCAGGAATCACAGTCCTGAGCTATTTTCTGAACAGGATATAAACCCATTGTTGATTGGATTGTTTGTTTTTTTGGTGTTAAGTTTTTTGAGTTCTTTATATATCCTAGAGATCAGTGCTCTATCTGATGTGTGTATGGCAAAAATTTGCTCCCAGAGTGTGTTATTATTGTTATCTAAAAAAAACCAAATAACCCCCCCCCCCACTGTCCTATATATTGCACCTAGTTTTCTAGTTGTTTAAAGTGTTAGGATAATCTATCAATATTTTTCTGTCATGGCCAGAAGCAGAAGTCATAGTATTATATTTTCTACATAACAATAATTAATACACTTCATGAGACAGGCTGTTCCAATTTTCAATCAAGTATAATAGTTAGGTGGTTCCTTTTTTTTCTGATTTTTCCCCCAGGCATGCTGTCCACTAGCCACACATTCATTTTAAAAATTATCTAATAGTGACATTTAAAAATAATAACAGGCATCATTAATTTTAATAATATATTAGATTAGATGTACTTGAGCTGGGGTTATGGCGCAGTGGTAGTGTGCTCACCTTGCATGCATGAGGCACTGGGTTTGATCCTCAGCACCACATAAAAATAAAATATATTCTGTCCACCTACAACTACAAAATAAATATAAAAAAAAAGATTAGATGTATTTGATTCACTTTCTTGAGCTCTGCTTCTTCAGGGCTGCCACTTGCTATCTCATAATCTGGGCCCCTTCTTGGTAGCAAGGGCTGTGAACTACCAGGGCCCCATGTGGCATTTATGGCTTTTCTTTCTCTTTCTGAGGTGATGCTGTCTGTGCTTCCCAAGTCCTGCACTCTCACCCTACCCATGTGCATAGAGTCTTTCCAGCCTCCTCTCCCCACTTGTCCATCCACAAGCTGAAATTGGAATTTGTATGTGTTTTTCTTCTCCTTATAAATTCTTTGAACAGTGTTCTCTATTTCCAAGGAAAACTGAAGGCATGTGTCCAAGGTGATTCTACAGTTGTTCTTGGAGTTTCAGGGGGAAATTTAGAATTAGGCTACCACCAATATTCTTCAACTTCACAAGCCCTCTAGTAAATCATTTGCAAACTCGGGTGTTTGAACTTTTTCTAAAGGCAGGTATCTTACACATAACCTCACAAATGATGTTGACCAAATCCCAGTTTTGGAGGGCTCCCCAGAGCAGAACAAAAATACATGTTCACTGCTCAGAGACCAACTCTAATGCTCTAACCAGCTCCGACTCTGTTTCCACAAGCTGAATACACCTAATTCTTTCAACTGTACCTCCTAAGGTATGCTGAGGCATCTCTCCTCCTACCTAACTATTCTCCTGTTCCATTTTGTTCAGATCCTATAACTGTTATACTGGGACTGAGCAGTTTTCGAGGTGTGGTCTGACAAATTCAAAGTCAAGCAAGTCTGTTAGGTCTATTTTTCTGACAACTCCACTTCCATTGATGCAACCTACTTCCGTATATAGTTGCTGATAGTCACATTATGCTGTTAATTCATATTGAGCTTGAAATTGACTAAAACCTTTAACTCCTTTTCACACCACTGTCACATTTTCTCTGCTTGGGGATTGTGTAGTGTTGGTGATTTTCTCTTTTTGTTGGAGGATAACTTCCTTCTTGTTAAATTTCCTCTTGCTTGATCAGGTTGTCATCTGAGCCTTTTGTTTGAGAATGAGAAAGCATGAAATTTGGTGGCAAGAACTTTTATGTTTCTGAGGACCTTCATTTAAAAGGCCTATTGAAGAAATTCAGGAGTATGCTATACAAGGCAACTAATTAAAAATCTGATGTATTATTTTGCCTGATGTATTTTTTAATCAGGAGAGGAGTATATATTCATATTTAAGGCTAATATAGAAGAAGGTACACTGTTCATACCCTGAGATCTTCCAGAATTCCATATTTTCACCTGAGATCAACCTGCTACTTACTGGCAATGTTGGATACAATCGACTAGAATGGCCTTTTGGGCTTTGGCAGGGAAGTGCTCATAGTCAAGCCCCAAATCAGATCACTTAAATTGGAATCTATGAGGTAGGATCCAAACATTGAAATTTTTGGCAATCTTCTTCCCCACTGTAAATGAATTTAATATGAGATTCATTAGATTAAGTAGAAAAAATAAGCTGTGTGTGTCCTTTCCATCACTGGAAAAGTACATGGACAACCCTCCATTTACTGGGTGCACTTCCTACAAACCAGAGATATCTGTACTCTTCCCCACCTTTATAAACATATCCAACATCTCAACAAGCACTCTCCTCTTGCAGATTTTAACAGAAGTAATAGATTCTCATGTCACAGAGGTGTTCTCTGCTAACAAAAACTTCATAGATGAAAATTCAGTCTGTTGAAATAAGCACATTGGGATTCTTTCTTTAGCAGAAAAACAGAATTCTTTAAATTGTATGTGTTCCTGGAGAATTAAGAACATGATTCAAATGAATCATGACCTATTAATTATTTTAAAATAACTATTTATTTTTTTAAGATGAAATATACTTCTAATTTTATATTGCCTTTCTGGACTGAAATAGTCATGAAATAGACTAAGGAAATCAATTTGAAATTATGGAATTTTAGAACTGGAAAGAGACCTAGGTGAGTGATTCTGCTTCAACTTTTTCTTTTCACTGACAGCAGCAATCTAGAGGCTTGTGGCCCTGTAAGTAGCCTGGCTGGCCAGAATGTGGTCTGTGACCATTAGCCTGTGTATTGCTCAGAGACTGTTAAAAATGCAACATCTCAGGCCCCATTAGCCACCTTCTTCTCATTGAGAATCTACAGTTCATGAAGAATCACATATAACTCATGTGCACATTGAAGTTTGAGAAGCATTGCTTTAGACAATTCATATTCCACATTACTGAAAAGAAAACATCCATATGTAGCCAGGTTTCAAGAACCCAATTTAGATTTAATGCATCTCCTTTAAGGAGAAAAAAAACCCACTTGATTGTTTTTTCTGTGACCATGTCAACTTGGATAATAAGAACTAATATAACAAGAAGGAATGTATTTTGCTAGTACAGAAAATTAAACTCTGACTGAATGTGCTTCTTTTTTTTAATACAGTGAAAGCTAAACGTTTGCTTTCAAAATGGTATGAAATGCTTATTATACTGCTCTTTGTTTCACTGCCAAGTGTGGATTTAGACATGGAGTCATTCACAAAGCTATGGGACATTATGAGTCATTCACAACCTCCTGGGCTTTTGACATTACTGCAAAGCCACAGATTCCTGATCAGAGAGTTTAGTTACAGCATTTAAAATATACAACTACAGTTTTATTGAAGACATAGTTGCAGATGTCATTTCCAGAGATATGTGGAAGTGCAGTGAGCAGAAATTATTCATTTACTAAAAGTGAGCATTTTATCCTGTGGGCATTAGTATGTGTTTTTCTCATAGTCAAGGTTAGTTTTTTTTGTTTGTTTGTTTGCATTTATTTTTGAGGAATATAGACCAGACCCAGACACGTACCTTAACTAATAGGCAAATCACATGTAATTACTAAAAACATATTTCTTCTGGAACCTTAAAATACATTTTAAAATTATGTCAAAAATAATTTTCAAGGCATAGACATCAAGATTTGAGTTTAAACTTTTTTTTAGGGAGGAGGTTAACATGGTGGAGAGTTGTATAATAATTGAGTGATGTTGGTTGTGTTATATGCTTTGTTCATGCAGGATAGTGAGACACTTCCATGCTGTGTCATATGATAGTGAACTGAAGGAAATGGTATATTAGTCTCCTTTTCCATTGTTACAACAAATACTTACAGTCCTTAATAGAGAAAGAGATTTATTTATCTCATGTTTTGGAGGCTGGAAGTCCAAGATCCAAGCTTTCAGTCACCTCTTACTGGGTCTAACTCTGCAGGGCTGATCACATGCTGGTGGCAACCACTCTCATCTGTACCACTGCACACACATTTCTCTCTATAGGCAGCGCCGGATCCACCTTTGAGCTACCCAGCCTCTTGCATCTCATTCAAGCCTTCACACTTATGAGGACTTCTTAGCAGAAGAAAATGAGGCAAGGTTTCTACTTGTTGAAAAGTTTTCATTCAGCTTTGAAGTTAGACTCTAGGACAGTATTTCCCAACTTTCATCGCTTCATGGCACCTGAGATTGATGTTTGTACCATACACAAGGGTGAACTGAGGTGGCATGACCTCAAGTAGGAAGGGTGACCAAAGTGACTCTAGGCACCTGGGGCTCTGGTAGCTTCAAGAGCTAAGACAGAGCCACCCCAAGGACTGAGGGGATCAATATCTCAGCACTCCTTTTAGCTTTTCTGTGACACATCACCTGGGAGTCTTTGGTATAGAATAGCCTCATGCAATGACCACTCCACTGTGGGCCAGTTGATGATAAGGTAATGCATTTCTTTAGAAGCTGGGCTGGTGGACTGAAATTGTCTAAGAGCAAATCATATTTTGTCTATCCCTAGAGAAGGGCAGGAGCAATACTTTTTGAATTTTCAGAAATCTTGCCAACAATAGCAATCTTGTTCCTCTAAGACGGGGAAGTGGAACTATCCATCAGGAACTGTCTGAAGTGGCCACCACAAATCCTACTGCATTGGACTGCAGGTCTACAGTGGGTATTTCAGGACCAAAACATGTGCAGCTGTGTCTCAGAGGCTAGCCTGTGCTGCACAGCTCAGAGGACTGCTGTGCCTGCTTACTCTGGGGTCACAGGCCACACCAGCTCAGAATCTGGAGTCTGGCCACAGAGATTTGATAGAGCTTAGAAAGCACTGAGACAACTTTTGGAGAGTTGAGAAGTGCAGGGGCCTGTATCAAAGAGCTCAACTGAGTACAATAGGCTGGAAAATGAAATCTCTGGTAAGAGGAGGAATTTTAGGTTTTTGCTATGAGCAACCAACTAAATGAATAGTGGTTCCATTTGCTGAAAGGTGAAAGACCAGAGAAAAAGGTAGTGTAAGTGGAGGAGACCAGAGTTTGATAGAAAGCTGAGAGATTGGCTAGCTCTTGATTATTTGAGTTTGAAGCCAGGAGGACAGGTTCATGATAGGTATTTAAATGTGGAAGTTATCTACATTTAGATATTTAATTAATGCTATGGTATAGGTTTATTCATTTACTCACTCCCACTCACCACTCACTCACTCACTGAACAAGTACCCACTGCATGCCTACTATATACTAGATGAAATTCCCTGTAAGAAGCTAGTGAAGACAGGAGGTCTATTCCAGTACATTCTGACTTTTCCTATTCCCAGTTCTCCCTATCTTTCTCTCAGAGGTGACCATTCCTTGATACTAGTGTCCTTCCACTCATGTTTTTGCACATTTATCATGTTTGGGCATGGCTACAGATATTATTATTTCCTGTATTTTAAAACTTTACATGAATGGTATGACCTAGTATATATAATTGTGCCACTTGGTGTTTTTATTTTTGGTTTTTAATCTTTATAGGATTACTTATGTTGATAAATGTCTCCTTGTGAACATGGGTGGGAATTTCTCCTTAAGTGGAATTGACAGGTCTAAAATAATATGCCTTTGTTTTATGTACCACATTTTACTCATCCATTCATCCATCAATAAACACTTAGGTTGCTTCCATGTTTTAGCTACTAGATGCTGCCAACCCGTGTTTGGCAAATTGAACTCTATGATTTTTTTTTTAATTGGGGGGTATCAGAAGACTATCAACAGAGAAAAAGGCAATCCAAAGAATGGGAAAAATATTTGAAAATAATTTACTTGATAAAGGATTACCATCCAGAATATACAGAGAACTAAAACTCAAAACAATGCAAAAATAAAATTCAAACAACCTGATTCAAAAACAGGCAGCAGACTTAAGATATATTTCTTCAAAGAAGATATGCAAATGAACAATAAGCACATGAGAAGATGCTCAGTATCATTATTCATCAGGGAAATCAGAACCACAATGAGATGCCACCTCACACCATTAGGATGGCGACTATCAAAACCAGAAGATAACAAGTGCTGGTGGAACTTTAAAATAGTAAAACACTGTGGAAATGGTCTGGTGATTCCTCAAAAAAATAAATATAGACTTACCACATAATCAGCTATTCCACTTTTGGGTATATATCTAAAATAATTAAAGCAGATATTTTCACACAGCCTTATTCACAATAGCTAAAACATGGAAGCAACCTAAGTGTCCATTGATAGAGGAATGGAAGAGTAAAATGTGGTACATAATACAAAGGAATATTATTTTTAGTCTTAAAAAACAAATTCTGACACATGCTACACCATGGATAAAGCTTGAGGATATTGTGCTAAGAGAAATAAGCTTACAGAGACATACTGTATGATTTCACTTATATAGGGTATCTAGAGTAGTCAAAATCATAGAGACAGAAAGCAGAACGGTGGTTGTCAGGGGATGAGGAGAAGGAGAAATGGGAATTTATTAAATGGGTACAGCATTTCAGTTTCACAGGATTAAGATGGAGATGTCACACCAGATACCCTCTAGAGTCCGTTTAGCTCTAAAGCTTGCTTTTTCTCTTAGAAGTACTTTCTCTCCTTTACCCCCTGGTGCTGAGGATTGAACCCAGAGCCTCCACATGATAGGAAAGTATTGTATCACTGAGCTACATCTCCTACCCTTTTTAATTTTTATTTTGAAACAGAGTCTCTCTAAGTTGCCCAGGTTGGCTTCAAATTTTTAATCTTTCCAAGTAGCTGTGATTACAGGCATGCACCAACACACCCAGCTGAAAACTCAATTTTAATTTCTCAAAGTCTTAGCAAAATGAAAGAATTTCCTATGAAATAGAAAGAAATTAAATAATAAATTATATTGCAATAAGATAATTAAATTATAGCTACAATTAAATAATTTGATTATGATTTAATAATGAAGTATTATTTATTATTTAATAAATCAAGATAAAACATATTCTATTCTACATTGGTAAGTTGGGACAGTATAAAAGGAAGCTGTTGTGTCTGGCTCTGAAATTTAAGAGGAGGCGTTCTGTATGCATTGGACCTGTCACAAAAATTGGCTCTATTTTCTCTTCCATAAATCAGGGAACTATAAATAGGCCACTTTTAAGGTCATGTTTTAAGCAACATAGACCTAAATTCCACAGGATTTAAAAGATTTTAAGCACCCTGAACAGCCAAAATAATCTTGACCAAGAAGAACAAAGCTGAAAGACTTAAACTTCCTGATTTCCAAGCTTACTGCAAAGTTAGTTACAAAGACAGGGTAGTACTGCAATACAGACAGGCAGACTGACCAGAGAGCCCAGAAGTATACCCTTACAAGACTCAAATGTTTTTTTAAAATATTTTTTATAGTTGTTGATAGACCTTTATTTTATTTATATGTGGTGCTGAGAATCGAACCCAGTGCCTCATACCTGCTAAGCAAGCGCTCTGCCACTGAGCCACAACCCCAGCCCTCAAATGGTTTTTGATAAGGGTGCCAAGACCATTCAGTGGCAAGAGGACAAATTTTTTCAACAATGTTTCTGGGAAAACTAGGTATTTACATGCTTTAGGGCTGAGTGAGTCTTCGAGTGTGAGACAGTTCATCTCCATGCCCCTCTCCTGCAACATGCCTTACATAGGTCAATTCTGTCTTTGACATGACTTCAATAAGGTGAAATCATTTTGGTCTCAAAATCAGGATGTTCTATTTCTGCCAGTTATGGGATGCTCTGGCACTGACTGAGGTTATCCTTCATGGTGACTCTGATTTCCAGCCTCTCTTCTGAATGCAGTTCTCTTCTGCCCTTGAGTGTACCACACAACAGCATTTCCCAAGACCATTCCTGTTTAGTAATATGAGGGCTCTAAGACCTGTTAGGTCCAGGAACAAGGTCTCTACCAAGCCATTGACTTGCTTCTTATACTTTTCACTGTCCTTTTGTGTGACCAAAGGGGAACCACTGGGGCAAAAACTCTTACAAAAATTACATTCTTCACTTTCAATTGTGAAATCAATAATATTGTTAATAATTTATTCTAGAGGACCCAGAGCATTTTTGGAGAAAATTCAGTTGAATAATAGTTATGTTTGCTAGTTCTAGAAAGCAAATAATCTAAAGTGATCAGAATGGTAATATGCTCTCTTAAATGGTGACTATTAAGCCTTCACCAAGGGGAAGCTGAGTCTACAGATACTGAGCGGATGTGCTGCCCTGTGCCTTGGCAAACAAGAACTGTGCAGTTACCACAGTCCTTTTGGCTGCTGGACCACCCCTCCACTATTCAAAGAAGGTTTGGATCCTTCTTTATGTATGTAAATTTGGGGCCCTTTAATGATTTGTGGGAGGATTCAGAGTTAACAATTTCTATCGGAAGAGTTCTAATAGCCCAGAAAACAAAACCTGGTAACCTCGTAACTTCTAGCAGCCCTGTTACAACACCCAGTAGGGAGTGTTGGTTTCCAACAAGGGGGAAAGGTAATAAAATAAAAGAGGCTGGTTGATTCCATGAATGGGACACATGCTGGTCATGTAAGAAAAGTCTTGGCACTCAATCAAAGCAGACAGGTAGAGTTCTAGAAACCACTGTGGCTTGATTTTTAGCAAGTATACACATTCCTGGTTCCCCTAGAGCACATTTGATTTGTTTTGCTTTCTATTAAGTGTTTTAATTGCTAGAAAGGATTAATAAATTGGTTTGTTTCTTTTCTGGCAGAATATGCAAATATTTTTTATAGAACATGTGATCTTCATCTCTTATTAAGCTTTTCTGATTTTAGCTGATTAGAGAAAACCCTTAGCCAGTGTTTTTTAAATGGTGGGTTGTGAATCATTAACAGGTTGCTAAGTCCACTGCCTAGATCTTGACCATCAATTTTAAATGAATTAAAATAGAACGTGTCAGTGTTTGTCTCACCTAGTAAAAATCACTAGTTAGGGATGATTTTAATTATTTCAGGCCAGTCCTTATGGCATCAAGGGCAAGGTCAGTATGGGGGAGAGAAGAGGTGGTGAGCCAGCTGGTGCTCAGCTCAGGAGAGGGGAGGGCAATTTCTTATCTGGAGAACTTGTCTAAGTCAGAACTGTGTGCCTCATGGGAGCCCTGTCTTTCCAAGTATTTGCACAGCCTTTCCAGCAGGGGTCTGCAAAGGACTGTTTTCACCCTGTAAAAGTTACTGAAACCCTCCCAGCCTCAGTTTTCTCTCTTTTAAAATAGAGAATGCTTCCTACGTCCTGTGGTTTTGCTGAGAGAATGTTATTGCTTATAGTAACTGCTTAGTTCAGTGATTGGCGTGCAGTAAACCCTTTAAGTACCTTTGCTGTTACTTTTATATTAAAGATGACATATTGAAGATAAAATTGAATGTAAAATAAGATTTGATTTATATTGGGATGATACACACTGTCTAGTCTACATTATTCAGCCTTGCATAACATGCAGCCACCTACATGTCCATCCAACAAACTCTTATTGCCAGGAAATCCACAGGGCTCCTTTCTGAGCTTGGTTCATCATGGAAGGCAATGGTTCTCAATCCTGCCATACCCAAAACCCTTCACTAGCCTGATATTAAATTCCTAGGTAATATAATTTACCTAGAAATGTAATTTCAAAAAATAATATAATGCCCAGATGGGTGCGGTGGCACACGCCTGTAATCCCAGCACTTTGGGAGGCTGAGACAGGAGGATCGCGAGTTCAAAGCCAGCCTCAGCAACAGCAAGGCACTAAGCAACTCAGTGAGACCCTGTCTCTACATAAAAACACAAAATAGGGCTGGGGGTGTGGCTCAGTGATCAAGCACCCCTGAGTTCAATCCCTGGTACCAAAATAATAATAGTAATAATAATAATAATATAATGCTCCAACTGTCATTAAAAAAGAGATAAGATGGAAGGGGTTTTTGGTAGAGTACACACTTTGTGCATAAAATGTATGCAAGATTATAGTAGAGAGCATAACAAAGCTGACAGATAATTGTATTTTTGTATTTGTAGAATTATACAAATGGGCAAGCTATAAGTATGGGTTGATACAGGTGACTTAAATGATACAGGTGTTGCCATCAGTGACATGGTTTTCTGGAACTGTGGAGTTCAGAACAAAACAAATTATATTCTATCTTTTATGTACATACATAGTTCCATGCCTGGAAAATTCAGAACACATTTGTTTCTCCACATCCACAGGAGACTGGTTCTAGGACAACCCCCTACTCCAGGATCTGGAGATGCTCAAGTTTCTTACATAAAATGATGTAGTATTTGCATAGAACCTACACATATCCTCCCGTGTACTTTAAATCATCTCTAAATGATTTTAAACACCTAGTACAATGCAAGTACTATGTAAACAGCTGCTATAATGTATAGTTTAGGGAATAATAACAATAAAAATGTTTATACATGTTCAGTACAGATATAATTTATTTTCCTTGATTTTTGGTCCTTGATGGGTTGAATCTGCAGATGTGGAACCAAGGGAAGACAATATATTAAAGCCATGCAACGATGACTGTAGTTGGATGTAAAATGAGATTTAATTCTAGTCCTAAGCAGGCTTTGCACCTGCTCACACATCTGGTGGGACACGTGAATGTGATGCACACTGCAGGATGTTGGCATTTCTAGCTTCTGCTCACTGAAAGTTGGTAGTGCTCGCCATCTTGGTGACATAAAGTCTCAAAAGGCACTGTATGGTCTGGGGTCTCTTCTTAGAGATGAGAGTATATAGGATGTGGCTGGGGGAGATAGGGTGACACCCTCAAGGACTGGTTTCTTTCTCAGCTAATGCAGCTCTTCAAGTCTTAAAGAAATGAGTGGGTAGATGCCAGTTTGTCTTTCTGGAAAGAAATCGGATTCTTTGTTCTTTTTCAAGTTTCCCCATGTTCCCCACAAAAATCTTTTGATAATAGAATAGGAAGCCTGAGGGTCATTGATGTTCCCTGAGCATGGCCCTGTCCTGGAAGGCTCCATCTGAATGGGGATCCAAGATCCCAGCTCTCAGTATGTCAAAGAAAGTTTACCTTTCTCTGTTGTGTCATAAGAAGATGCTGAGTTTACTCCTCAGCTTTGCAGTGAAGTTTTTTTTATTTTTAGATGCTTTCTGTGTTGTGGAAAAGCACAGAACCTACATAGGAAAGTCCCATGAAGTTGAAATTTCTGTGACTAAGCCAGCAGAATATGTGCACATTGGTTTCTTTCAAAAGCCATATTTTCATGCAGATTGTACCCAGAGGAGGTATTTGGTTACATCTCTCCTGAGATTCTTGGGAGGCGGTCAGTTTTAATCTGCAGGTCACAAGAGGAAAAATAAGTTGTATGGTTATGGGTTTAATAGAAATGCCTGTGAACTGGCTTAGTGGGTGACTGGCATCATGTCCATCACTAGACTTGCAGAGTTCTCTTACTTGTTTTAATAATTCATACATCTTTTATTTTTCACAACCAGGGCCAATCTATACCAATCCCTGCTCCCTTTCTCAGGGTAATGTTTTTCTTCTAGGAGATTTCCTAGCAAAAATTACTTTAAGAAGCAATGAGAGAAAAGGAAGAAACATAAAACTCTTAATTAAAAACTGTATGTAATGAGCCCCTGCATAAAGAAAACAGAAAACATCCTAATTACCATCAATAAAAATATCTTGACAACAAATGCCTATCCAAGTAATGCCTTACTTAGCAAATGGTTATTGGGGAAACCATTGTGTTTGCTATTTAAAAAGAAGTGTTTTAAAGTGTTATTTTTAAAAGTATCAGCAGTAAAATGTACTTTATCTGTGAATTTTAACATATGTATATATTTGTGTAGCCATTGCCATAATTAGGATATAGAACAATTCCATCACTCAAAATAACTCTTTCCTGTAACCCAGTTCCTTGCTGCTGCTTACCTATTCGCCATCCCTATGGTTTTATCTTCCCAAGAATGTCATGTCAATGACATTATGTAGAACTAGAACTCTATGTAGAACTAGAACTATCTTATGTAATGTCATAGAGTAGGGTGACTTTTGGAGGCTAATTTTTGTTCTACTTAGCATTATGTCTTTGAGATCCATTTAATTTTTTATGTGTCAATAGTTTGTTCCTGTTTATGGTTAAGTACTGTTTCATTATATGGATATAGCAGTTTTTCCATTTACCAATTAAAGGACATTTGAGTTGTTTCCATTTTTGGAAATTATGAATGTTGGCTTTGTGTGAATATTTGTTTCTCCAGAGTAGATACTCAGATGTAGGTGGGCTGACACCTACACCTGAGTGTGTGTACTGCAGTGAACATGTGTTGACCTTTGTAAGTCACTGCTAAACTGTTCTCCAGAGAATGCGCAATATTTTTAGTTCTTGCCAGTGAGAACATGAGAGTTCTAGTTGTTCTGCATCCTTAAAAGTTCTTGGTATTGTCAGTGTTTTTTATTTTAGCTGTTCTAATGGGCTTGTACTATATCTCATCATGGTTTTAATTTGTGTTTTCTTAACAGCTAATTATGGTGAACATTTTTTCATATGCTTACTTGTCATCCTGCATTCTGTTTTCTGAAGTGCCTATTTTTATGCCTTTTGCCCATTTAAAAAAAAAACTATGGTTTTCTTATTGTTGAACTTTGAGAGTTCTTTATTGCACATGCAAGTGGGATGTGATTTGCAAATATCCCCCCCTCCCATTTGTAGGTTATCTTTTCCTTCTCTGGATAGAGCAAAAGTTTTTAATAAAGCCCAGTTTATCCGGTTTTTTTATTTTATGGATTATATTTTTGTGCCATATCTAAGAACTCATTGCTCAACCCAAGGTCATGAGTATTCTTCTAAAAGTTGGATAGTTTTACGTTCTATATTTAGATCTATGGTCTATTTTTAGTTTATTTCTCTATAAGGTATGCTATTCAGATTGAAGTGTACTTCTTTGCCTATAGTTGTCCAATTGTTCCAAATCATTTGTTGGGAAGACTATTTTTTCTGCATTGAATTGCTTTGAACCCTTGTTGAGTGGGCCTTGTTTGTGTGCATCTATTTCTAGAGTCTCTATTCAGTTCATTGCACTGATCTCTGTTTATACCTTTGCTAATACTTGATTGCTGCCTTGATTACTGTTAACTTTATAGTATGTCTTAAAATTGTCTTGATTACTGTTAACTTTATGGTATGTCTTAAAATTGGATAGTATAACTCCTCCCATTTTATTCCCCCCCATTTGTTTGTTTGTTTGGTCTCTCCATATTAATTATAGAATCAGCTAGTTTGTGTCTACAAGAAATCCTGCTGAAGCTAGGCATGGTGGTGCATGCCTGCTAATCCCAGCACTTTGGGAGGCTGAGACAGGAAAATCACAAGTTCAAAGCCAGCCTCAGCAAAGGCGAGGCACTAAGCAACTCAGTGAGACCCTGTCTCTACATAAAACACAAAATAGGGTTGGAGGTGTGGCTCAGTGGTCGAGTACCCCTGAGTTCAATCCTGGTACCAAAAAGAAAAAAAAAGAAAAGAAAGAAATCCTGCTGGGATTTTTATTGGTAATTTGTGGAATCTATAGATCAGTCTGAAGATAATCAGTAATTTTGCTATTATGTCTTCCAATCTATGAAAATAATGTGTTTATACAGTCACTTAGGTCTTTGATTTCTTTCATCAGAGTTTTGTAGATGTTACATACAGACCCTATATATACTATGTTAGATGTATATCTATTTCATTTTTGAAACTGTTGTAAATGTTATGAATTTTTAAATGACAATTTTCAATTGGATATGCTAATTGTATTGGTCTTTATGGCCACCGTGACAAATTACTACAGACCTGGTGCTTACAGCAGCAGGAATGTGTCCTCTCACAGTTCTGGGGTTGGACATCCATAATCAGTCCTGCATTGGAATCAAGGTGTTGTCAGGGCTGTGCACCCTTCAGTCTAGTACAGAATCTGCTCTTTGCCTTATGTAGTTTTGGGGGCCTTCTGACTTTCCGTGGTTTGTTCCTTGATTTCCTCGGTTTATAACAACATTATTCCAGACTCTTCCTCCATCTTCATATTGCTTCTCCTCTATGTATGGAATTCATTCAGTCTATATTTTATAAGGACACCTGTGATGTCGTTTAGAGCCCACCTGGATAATCCAGGATAATCTTCTCGAAATCCTTGACTTAATCACATCTCCAAAAACTTTGCCGTAGCTGATAATATTCACAGGTTCCAGGGATTTGGGCCTAATGTCTTTGAGGACATTTTTCAGCCTACCATATTAGTGTTTAGTAATAAAGATCATGGGTGGTGTGTGAGTGTGTGTGTGTGGGGGGGTGATTTTGTGTGTTGATCTTATATTCTATAAATTTGCTAAACTCACTAATTTTAGGAATTTTTTGGTAGACTCCTTGGGATTTTCTAGATAGATAATGATTATACCTGTAAATAGACATACTTCTTTCTTTCCAAATTGTATGAATTTTCTTATCATGATAAAAACTTCCAACACACTGTTGAATAGGAATGGTAAAATGGACATTCTTGCCTTGTTCCTAATCTTAGAGGAAAAGCATTCACTAATTCACAAAAATGATATCGGCTCTAAGTTTTTGAAGCTACCTTTGAATTGAAAGTTCAGAAAGTTTTTTTTTTTCTATTCTTTCTTTGACAAGAGGTTATTTTCAAAAATCATGAATGCATGTGGAATTTGGTCACATCATTTTTATACATCAATTAACATAACCATACCTTCTTTAGATTATTAATATGATGAATTACACTGATTGATGATTTCCACATTTTGAGCCAGCCTTGCATTACTGGGAGAAATCCCATTTCATCATGAAATATTATTTTTATGTGTTGCCTATTTTGGTTTGGAATATTTTATTGAGGATTTTTCATTATATGAATTGATATTGGTCTGTAGTTGTTTTATACTGTCATTATCTGGTTTGGTGTTCGGGTAATTCTAGCCATATAAGATCAATTGAGACACACTCCTCTTTCTAGAAGAGACTGTAAAAATTTGTTGTTATTTCTTCTTTATTTGTTTTGTAGAATTTGCCAATGAAACCATTTAGGTTGGTGCTATTCTTTTCCAGAAAGTTTTGACCACAAATTCAATTTCTTTTATAGTTATATGAATATTCAGGTTATCTGTTTAATCTTGGGTCTTAATCCTTTCTAGTTTTTCAGAAATTAATCCACTTTATCTAAGCTGTAAAATGAATATGCATAGAAATGTTGATAGCTTTCTGTTATAGCCTGGAGTACTTATAGTCATATCTCCTTTTTCTCTGGTGATTTTTGCTTTACCTCTTTTTATTTTTCACGCTTGCTAATTAATTACCAATGCTCTGGTCTTTTCAAAGAATCAGCTTTTGGTTTTATTGTTTTTCTTTATTTTCAATTTAGTTGATTCCTTTTGTTATCATTTCTTTCCTTTTGAATCCTTTGAGTTTATTTTGCTCTCCTTTTTTCTAGTTTCTTAAAGTTGAAGCTCAAATTGTTTGAGACATTTCTTCTTTCCCAATATAAACAATCAATGCTACAAATTTCCTTTCAAGTACTATTTTAGCCACACTTGACAAATTATGTTGTATTTTAATTTTCATTTAGTTTAAAAATTTTTTGGGTATTATTTGAGGCTTACTCTTTGGTCCATTTATTATTTATTATTATTTGTTTCATTTCCAAATGTTATGAGATTTTCATGTTGTTTTTTAAAAAAAATAGTATTGACACCTAGCTTTAATTCCATTATGGTCTGGAAATATACTTCACATATTATTAATTCTTTAAGTCTGTTAAGGTTTGTTTTATGGCCCATAATTTGGCCTATTTTGGTGAATGCTGGTTGCATGGATATTGGGTTTTCCTCAGAGGGAGTCAGACCTCTAAACTGGGCCTATTCATTTATTTGCATATTCAGACTCTTCCTGAAAGGCTGTCACTCACAGCCAATTCTTTCCTTTGTCTAGAACATTCAGGATGTGAGGAGTGATGATGAAGAAGAATATGAAGAAGAGGAGGAAGAGGAGGAAGAGGAGGAGGAAAAAGAGAAAGAAGCTGCCAAAGACAAAGACAGAGACAGTTTGAAGAATGGCCTTGGGGCTGACAGGCACCTCATTCCCAATGGTCAGCATGGCCGTTAGCTTGAAGTCCATGTCATTCCCACAGCACAGCATGCTACAAGGACTCCTGGGAGCTAGAAATGCTCCCCTCTCCATGGCTGTGGCCAAGAAGACCCACAGAGATCCCAGATTCTGCCCTTCCCTCTTTTTCACCTTCCCTCCATTCTAAGATGTGTTTAACAAAATGTTGTTGACTTGTGTTAAAATGTTAAATATTCAAATGCCCATGAATTTTATTGCAGTTAGGACTCACACTGGTCAACGATTTCAAAGATTTCTCCAAAGCACCGTTTCAGTTCTAGTTGCATTCATTCATACACTTAAGACTTTTGCCTTTTTCAGGAGTTCACTTTGTTTTGGTCCTTTTACCTTCCCACCTTGCCCATCCTCACGATGGTTTCACAAGTGCTAAGGAAACACATTTTCCCCAGGTGTGTTTAGCCACAGAGAGCAGCTGCATTCCCAAAGATGTGTTTGAAGTGGCAATGGGACAGTTGAAGAAGGATCAAATGAGGAGGCAGGTTTCTGGGGCTCTTGGCCCCTTCTCTTGAACTAGAAATGGTAATGGGACAGTGATAGAAGGACCAAACCAGGAGACAGGGTCCAGGGCTCATGGGTCCTTCCTGCCACCTGCAAGCTCAGGTGTTTCATCTCTACAATGTGACCTCACAGGGTAGAGTAAAGATCAAATGAGATAACAGAGGTAGACGTGTTTACTGTTGTTGTTAACTGGCCCTCTTTGAGCTATGATTCCAGCTCTGTTTGGGCGAGAGAAACCTGACTAAACTTGGTATAAGTGGGCCTGAACAAAAAGCACAATCTTAAACAGTTCCTCTTAAATGCATCTGAGATACCTGGAAATGCAAAGCCCCAGAGGGCTGCTTCCACTTGATTTGGTAACTGTTTATTTGATAGCTCCCTAAGGTTAATTCTCAGATTGCCCTGGAATTCACCTCTCTCAGGTCCTGTAGGAGATGTCCAAAGACAGGCTCTGGAGTCAGTCTCAGCTCTCTGGGAGGATGGATAAGGGCTGGTAGGTCAGTGGCTGGCACTTCTGTCACCCTCCAGGGGGGAATAGAGGAGACTACTCGAATACTTCCAGTCTGTAGCCATGTCTCCCCAGGGGACAAGTCCTGAGCAGAGTGTCAGGGGTGACCACAGAGGCTCCTCAGGGTCCTGCTGACAGAAAAGACTGAGCCTTCCAAAGAAGAATTTGAGCACAATATACCTCTTCCCTTCACACACACACTCCAGCCTCTTGTGTTGGGTCAGATTTCATATCTTCATCCTATATTGCACAGGGACTCATACTATAAAGCCACATGAAAGTCAGTCCCAACCAATGCAGGCCACAAGGCCATTTGAGGAGAAAGGGTACTGTGCTCACTAAAAAGGTCAGAGACTTTGGTTCTTAGTATGTTTTTAAAACCTTCAGGCCATATACAAACAGGCAAACAGACACAAAAACCTTTCAGAATTCTTTCCCCAACAAAATCTTTGGTTGAGGAATTGTAGAAAGAACAGAAACCTCAATTTTTCTCTGCATAATATTTGATTTTATGAGTACAATGACATATGCCTTATATGTATAATGTGATATTATATACCTAAGATGCCACCACTTGCTTTGGGGCATGGCTATTGGTTTATTATTAATATTATATTATTACTGTTATTATGGGGGAAGAAGGTCACACTAAGATATTACTTTTTGTGTTTCCAGTTAATAGAGTAATTTTCCCCTTGATTTATTCTGGTTTTATCTCAACACCAAATCTCTTTTTAAGGTAAAAAATTGTTCACCGCTTTCTGTCCTCCAGTTTTATTTTTCCTCATTTGATTGTCAAAGGTAAAACTGATATGCCAATTTCAACTCTCTCTTGATACAGCTGGAGGCACTAAACTACATCATAAGAGGGAGATACACATGTTTGTAACATCTTTTAGGGCATTTGTGGTTAATTTTAAAGGTGTCCTCTCTTTCTACAGGACACAAGGGCTCAGGACTATGCAAGATGACTTTTTAAAATTGTAATCCACAGTGCCATCAATATCGTAATGGTAAAGACTTACAATAAAACAGAAACAGAATCTAGTGTGCGTGGTGATTGTGTGGATTTGGCGTTCACATTGCTTGGCCTCTGAGAGAGAGAGTTACAGATCTCCCTGCATACTGGAAACAAAGGTTTGCCAGTCCTACAGAAAGGCCTACTAGGAATTGAAGGGAAACTTAGGAGAAGGGAACCAGCTGTAGATATTCAGGCTGCTGGTCTTGTGATGCCTGACATCAGACCAGAAGAGGTGGGTGGGGCCCAGCTGTTAACCTCAGACCTGACTAGGGGGTCACCCTCAGAGATTCAGGCTGCCTGGAGTATTTGCATTTCCAGGCACTTCAGACATATTTAAGAAGAATCTTTTAAGAGTGTGCCTCTTGGCTGTGCATGGTGGAGACGGTCAGTCAGCCTGTAGGCTGGAGTCTAACCAGGGTGGCATTGGGCTCTGTGCAAGGACTATTGAAGTGCTAAGAGAGGATACTGATCCTAAAGGTATTTTCTCAGCCATATTTTGATATGGGATCTAGATGCATGGCTCAATTGGCTGTCCATCAGAATTAGCTGTGGAGCTTAAAATAGACACCTAGCTTATTGCCTGCTGCACATTTTGATTCATCACTTCTGGGATGAAAAGTAAATCTGCATTTCAGCAGAACCTGAGGTACTTCTGAAGAGCAGTCAGGATGTGTGACCTCATTTGATTGTATTTCAAATGCAATTGTTCAGAATAAAGTAGAACAGAGAAGAAGAAAAGCTAGCAAGACAAATAGAAAATTCATATTAAGATGGCTGAGTATTTTGTGTCAGTCAGCTTTTCATTGCTTTGGCCAAAATATTCAACAAGAACAATTTAAAAGAGAAAAAGTTTATTTTGGCTCACAGTTTCAGAGGTTCAGTCCATGGCTGGCTGACTCCATTGCTTTGGGCCCAAGGGAAGGCACAACATCATGGTGGAAGAGCATGGTGGAGGAAAGCTACTCATCTCATGGTGGATGCGGGGCAGAGAGGAAGAAAGAGGAGCTAGGAGACAAGAAGTAATCCCTAAGGGCATGCCCCCAATGACCAGCTTCCCAGCCACTCCCCACCTGCCTACATTTACCACACACTACAGTGGTCCTTTCAAAATATTAATCTACTAAATGGATTAATCCACTGATTGGGCTACAGCTCTCATAATCTATTCATTTTATTTCTGAACATTCCTGCATTAACACAGAAGCTTTGGGGGACACCACATATCCAAATCACAATAGTGGGTATGTTGGTAGGTTTCAATCCAAATTAATGAGAGTACCCAGTGTAAAAGCAAAGAGTCCCAGATTAGATTTTTAAAAATATCAATGCTTATTACAGATACACTAAAAATGTCAGGAAAAAGAAATGTTGAAATTGAAGGATAGAGGAAGATAGAGATGCAAACTCTACCCCACAGAGAGCTGTGGTTGCTACTATCTGAACAAAGACAAGGAGAACCAGTGAGCAGTAAGAGAAAGCATTTAATAATAATAAAAGGGATCGATCCATCAGAAAAACATAAAACATTTACATAATAATATAACTTCAAAATATATAGAGAAAAAATTTCACAGAATTAAAAGAACTAACAAATTCATGATCATGTTTTAGTGGTTTTACCATACCTCTCAGTATTTGATAGAACAAGCTAGAAAAACATCAGTAAGAAAGACCATCTGAAAAATGAAATTAACAAAATTGACCTAGTTGATGCACACAGAAGAACACTGTAACCAATAATTGCAAAATGCATATTTAAGAGCATACTGAACATTTGCAAAAATAGCCATATAATGGGCCATTAAGCAAAACCCAAAACATTTCTTTTTTTTTTTTTTTGGTACTGGAGATTGAACTCAGGGGCACTGAGCCACATCCCCAGCCCTATTTTGTGTTTTCTGTAGAGACACGGTCTCACTGAGTTGCTTAGTGCCTCACCATTGCTGAGGTTGGCTTTGAACTTGTGATCCTCCTGTCTCAGCCTCCCAAAGTGCTGGGATTACAAGCCACCATGCCTGGCTCCAAAACATTTTTAAAGTTTAAAATCATACAGAATATGTTCACTTATCACAGTGAAATTAAACTAGAAATCTGTAACAAAAAGATACATAGAAAAAAATCATATGTTGAATTTAAACAATGGACTTTAAATAACCTATAGAAAAAAAATGTTTTGGGGGCTGCAGGTAGGGGCTGCTAGCCGCTAGCCACAGAGGAAGGCATACCCAGGGTAAGAGTGGCCTGCAGAGATCCCAGCGTGAAGAGGCCCCACCCAAGTGCGCTCTGGGCCCGCCTCTAGTTCCACTCCAGAGTTCCTATGGTCAGGCGAGACAGAAGCCCAAAACCAC
The DNA here is from genome assembly GCA_004024805.1 of Geosciurus inauris. Lineage (NCBI taxonomy): Eukaryota > Metazoa > Chordata > Mammalia > Rodentia > Sciuridae > Geosciurus > Geosciurus inauris. The sequence continues at coordinate 86,089 of PVHX01007608.1, forward strand.
CCTTAGGGAATGCCAGGGGTGCCCAGTTGAAGGCAGACCAGAGCCTGCTAGCTTCCAGCCCCAGGGGAACTCACACTCACTGTAAAGGTTGCACAAAGACTCTCTTGCTTGTGACCCTGCCTAAGTGAGACCTGAGCCCACCTCTAGTTCTGCTCCAGAGTTCCTGTTCACCAGCAGGAGTGCAAGAGAGGGCCAAAACAGCCCTCAGGGGCCGCCTCAGGACCCCAGCCAAGGCCACTCCCACTGCCCTCTAGAGGTACATCCACTACTTCTGCCACCAACTTTAGTGACAGTAGTGCCCACCTGGGGACACTGGGAGAACAGAAGTAGCTCCAAGGTGAGACACAGGTAATCTGGAGTGTCAATACAAGATTATAAGATAGAAGCCGCAATACCTCAGATTGGTATTTCAAAAAAGGAAGATACACAATCAACATGAAAAAACAAGGGAAGAAAGTGCCCCAAATAAACCTGGATCCCACTGTAACAGAATCCATTGACAGCACAGTTGATGAAATGTCAGAGAAAGAATTCAGAATGTACATAATTAAAGTGATCAGCAAACTAAAGAATGACATAAGTGAACAATTACAGGCAAAAATTGATCAATCCAACAGAGAAATAGGAGAGCAAATAAAGGCAACCATCGATCATTCAAACAAAGAGATAAGAGAGCAATTACAAATAGCAAATATTACTTTAAGAAAGAGCTAGAGATTGTGAAAAAAAAACAATCAGAAATACTTGAAATGAAGGAAACAATAAACCAAATAAAAAACTCAATAGAAAGCATTACTGGTAGACTAGATCACCTGAAAGACAGAACCTCGGATAATGAAGACAAGGTATACAATCTTGAAAATAAACTTGACTATACAGTGAAGATGGTAAAAAGTCATGAATAGAATATACAAGAAATATGGGACAGCATCAAAAGACCAAATCTAAGATTTATTGGGATAGAATAAGGTGCAGAATTTCAAACCAAAGGAATGCACAATCTCTCCAATGAAATAATATCGGAAAATTTCCCAAGTATGAAAAATGAAATGGAAAATCAAATACAAGAGGCTTACAGGACACCAAATGTACAAAATTTCAACAGATCTACACCAAGGCACATTATAATGAAAATGCCCAACATACAGAATAAGGTTAGAATTTTAAAGGCTGCAAGAGAGAGGAACCAGAATTACATACAAGGGGAGACCAATTCGTATCTCAGCAGATTTTTCAACCCAGACACTAAAAGCCAGGAGATTATGGAATAACATATTCCAAGCCCAAAAAGACAATGGATGCCAACCAAGAATCCTATATCCAGCAAAATTGACCTTCAGATTTGATGATGAAATAAAAACCTTCCATGATAAACAAAAGTTAAAAGAATTTACAGCAAGAAAGCCTGCACTACACAGCATTCTTGGCAAAATATTCCATGAGGAGGAAATGATAACCAACAATGAAAATTTATAAAGAGAGGAACTACACTAGAGGAAAGACCATTCAAAAGAGAAAACAACTCAAGGAAAAACAAACCAAAATGACCAGAATTACAAATCATATCTCAATAATTACCCTGAATATAAATGGCCTAAATGCACCAATTAAAAGACAGACTGACAAACTGGATAAAAAAAAAAAAGACCCAACACTATGCTATCTTCAAGAGACTCATCTCATAGGAAAAGACATCCACAAACTGAAAGTGAAAGGGTGGGAAAAAACATATCACTCACATGGATTCCACAAACAAGCAGGAGTTTCCATCCTCATATCAAATAAAGGGGACTTCAAACCAAAGATGGTGAAAAGAGATAAAGAAGGTCATTTCATACTTCTTAAGGGAATCATACATCAACAAGACATAACAATCATAAATGTCTATGCCCCAAATAATGGAGGTTCTTCAAATATCAAAAATATCCTTCTCAAATACAAGAATCAGATAGACCACAACACAATAATACTTGGATACTTTAACACAGCTCTCTTACCATTGGATAGTTCTTCCAAACAAAAAACTTAATAAAGAAACCATAGATCTCAATGAAACTATCAATAATTTAGACTTAACAGACATATATAGAGTGTTCCATCTATCAATGAGCGAATCCTTTTCCAAAATAGATCATATGTTATGTCACAAAGCCAGGCTTAGCAAATACAAAAAAATAGAGATTCTACCCTGCATCCTATCTGACCACAATGGAATAAAATTACAAATCAATGACAGATTAAAAAACAGAAACTACTCCATCTCCTGGAAACTAGATAATATGCTATTGAATGATGCATAGATAACAGAAGACATCAAGGAAAAGATAAAAAAAAAATTCTTAGAGGCAAATGAAAACTCCAATACAACATATCAAAATCTGTGGGATGCCATGAAGGTAGTGCTAAGAGGAAAGTTCATAGCACTAAACTCCTTCATTAGAAGAAGTAAAAGTCAACAACTAAATGAATTGACTCTTCGTCTCAAAGCCTTAGAAAGGGAAGAACAAATTAACACCAAAAGAAGTAGAAGACAGTAAATAATCAAAATTAGGGCTGAAATCAATGAAATTGAAACAAAAGAAACAATTCAAAAAATTGACGAAACAAAAAGCTGGTTCTTTGAAAAAATAAACAAAATTGACAAACCCTTAGCCACCCTAATGAAAAGGAGGAGGGAGAAAACCCAAATTACTAAAATTCAAGATGAAAAAGGAATTATCACCACAGACACTACCAAAATACAGAGGATAATTAGAAACTATTTTGAAAATTTATACTCCAGTAAAATACAAAACCCTGAAGACACCGACAAATTTCTAGAGGCATATGACCTACCCAAACTGAACCAAGAGGACATACAACTTAAACAGATCAATTTCAAGCAAGGAAATAGAAGATGCCATCAAGAGCCTTCCAACTAAGAAAAGCCCAGGTCCAGATGGATTCTCAGCTGAGTTCTACAAGACCTTCAAAGAAGAAAAAATACCAATTCTCAAACTATTTCATGAAATAGAAAAGGAGGGAACCCTTCCAAACTCATTCTATGAGGCAAGTATCACCCTGATTCCAAAACCAGACAGAGACACATCAAAGAAAGAAAACTTCGGACCAATATCCCTGATGAACATAGATGCAAAAATTCTCAATAAAATTCTGGCAAATCACATACAAAAACATATCAAAAACATAGTGCACCATGATCAAGTGGGGTTCATCCCAGGGATGCAAAGTTGGTTCAACATACAAAAATCAATTAATGTAATACATCACATCAATAGACTTAAAGATAAGAATCATATAATTTTATCAATTGATGGAGAGAAGGCATTTGACAAAATACAACACCCTTTTATGCTCAAAACACTAGAAAAACTTGGGATAGTAGGAACATTCCTCAACTTTGTAAAAGCTATCTATGCTAAACCCAAGCCAACATCATCGTAAATGGAGAAAAATTGGAATCATTCCCTCTGAAAATAGGAACTAGACAGGGATGCCCTCTCTCACCACTGCTATTTAACATAGTCCTTGAAACACTAGCCAGAGCAATTAGACAGACGAAAGAAATTAAAGGGATACGAATCAGAAAAGAAGAACTCAAACTATCATTATTTGCGGACGACATGATTCTATACTTAGAGGATCCAAAAAATTCTACCAGAAAACTTTTAGAACTAATAAATGAATTCAGCAAAGTAGCAGGATATAAAATCAACACCCACAAATCAATTGCATTTCTATACATC